>PPHD01000835.1:33041-52264 GCA_002909625.1 Bambusicola thoracicus
AAAAAAAGCCTTTAATCAATGAGTGTGCCATTGCTGAGGGACAGCTCTTTTATTTCTGCCTGATCTGGTTGACTTTATATGTTTAGTTCCTCAGGAAAGTTACTATGCTTGGGTTTGTTCCTCTCAGTAGCTGTGGTAACCCATAATGATAGAGTTTTCTATGCTGTAGGTCTGAGATAAGTGTTGAAAATCTGCATGTTTCTCTGAAGCACGATACAANTCTGGTTGACTTTATATGTTTAGTTCCTCAGGAAAGTTACTATGCTTGGGTTTGTTCCTCTCAGTAGCTGTGGTAACCCATAATGATAGAGTTTTCTATGCTGTAGGTCTGAGATAAGTGTTGAAAATCTGCATGTTTCTCTGAAGCACGATACAAACGTAATAACTTCAGAAGATGGGCTATAGATTAGCAAATATTTGGTGAGTCATACGTTCCCCTTTGCTGCTCTTCTTCTGCATGTCACAAACATTGAGGAAAGCTCATTCATCCCAGATAGGCGTGAAATCCATCTCTGATGCATAGGGTTGTGACTCAAGGAATGGAAACAAAAAGGCCACTTGGTGTAATGTCTGCTGCTGTGCTCTTGCCAAATGCCTTGAGAGGAGGGGGAAATCTGCTGTAGTTTGTTTGGAAGATGCTTTGAAGATTATAGATCTCTTGCATATAACATAGCCCAATTAAACATGATTAGGAGTGTTGTAAGTAATAGCTCTGCTATGAGGATGAAAAGAGGATGAGAAAGGTGAACAGCACAGGATGTGAAGGTATTGGTTGGATACATAGGCGAAGGCAGCAGCACAGTAATGGGAGCCGTGTTTCAGAGGAAATGAGGCAGGGCAGCAGTAGGCAGTCTGGTCACACGGGAGCATTGGCTGGGGGGATCTAAAGCAGATGTGAGGGACTGGGTGAGAGCTGATGTCAAGGTGAGTCTCCACTTAAGCTCCTTGTGCTATCTTAGTCCCCCTCTTTGCTTTTTATGAGACCCTTTTTAATAGAGTAATTGAGTACACCAGATATATCTGTAGCCTGGAGAATTTGCTCTGTGACATCCCTCTTCTGAACCCATGGGCTCCCTGTGCTTGCTGTTCTGTCCTGGAGGGATTCTTGCTTGAAGTTAACTGGCTGCTGCAGCTGTAGATGTGCCTTTCACCTTCTTCCCTACCCACCTTCTGAGGTCACTGTTCCAAATCAATCTCCCTTTACAGCACTTCTGCTGCTCCTTCCTGATGCTTTCGCTGTATGCTTACCCACCCTGTCCAACAGAGTGCTTTTTCATCATCCTTATCCTCATGAACATTTAAAAATAGTCGTGTTAATGAACCGTGCTGTGAGCTGAGGGGCTGGCAGTGAGTTGCTATTGTGTTTTAGGGCTGTCTCGGTGGTATACAAGAGCACAGTTTCTTTATGGAGTGAACCTGTGGTGTTCTCTAGTAGATGCCTCCTACTCTAGCTCTTGCCTTGCTCGCCTCTTAATCTCTTTCATCCTGGCAACAGAGGGCTGCAGGAGCAGCTCTCAGGGTGTTCTTGCATGCTGTGTTGTTTGAGCAGTGGAGATGCTCTTGTAATTTGCGCGGGGCAGACAAACAGGCTGCGGATTGCTGTGATTGCCCAGGAAATGTTCTGCCAGCTCCACCCTTTCTTCCTGATGCACAGCACTGCCCTCTGATCCAACACAGGGCTGAGCTGGAGAGAGGAGCAGAGACGTGGGTGAGTCATCTCATGAAGCCTTCAGACAGATGCAACTCCCTGCCTCTGCCTACCTTGCCTGCTTTTCTAGCGCCGCTGCCTTCTGCCCCATCCCCTTCAGCATTGCTCTTTCTCTTCAGAGCATCTCATCAGTCTTCCATTCTTTCCTTCAAGGACTTCAGGTTGCCAGCAAGGAGGGTAAATTGGCAAGCAGATTTGCTCCTGGGCTTGTTGCAGCAGAAAGCATTGCACAATATCAACACTGCTGATAGAAAACAAAGGGTGGGTTCTGTGACATAGAGTGTAGGGAGGAAGAGTGAAAAGATAATCAGCTACAAAGCTGTAGAAGGCTTCAGTCTGTTGTTGCATCATAATGAATTTACTGCTTGTTTTAGTATGGGAAGGGTGTAGTTGAGTATTCCTCTTTCCTTCCAAGGGAGGAAGAGCTCTATGGTAAGAATTTCTGACTGAGTCTGGAAGAAGAAAACTGTAGTAAGAGACCTTCAGCAAGTCCATTTTGGCTTAGGCTGCGCTCTCTGACTCTTCCATCTCTGTAAGGAATGATGTGTGGTTTCTTTCTGCAATGTAAGTGTTTCAGGAGGACATAACTTCTTGGTGGAAACTATCTAATTAAAAATATTAGGTGCCGTGTTTATTTATAACATGTATGAATAATTATTACTCAGAAAGTCTGAGTGTTATTTTCTTGGGAAGTCCCTCATTAGAAACTCTGCATCATCGAGGGTGAGCGGTACTGTTACTTAACTGGTTTCGGTTCGCAGCTGGGCAAGAAGCAGAGGGAAAGCAGTAGAGGCAAATGTAACGTGCTGTGAATAAGAAAGCAGATCTTCCAGCATCCCAAATACATGCTGTAATTATTTTGCCTTGTAGTCTGGAGCTTAAGCTCAGCTAGTGCTTAGCAGCTTGGGCAGCGGGATGCTGAGTGTGTGGAGATGCTGCTGGGAGGGAGGCAGGGGCAAGCTGGGGGCCTATGTGCATGTGTGTGTGTTGTTCTTAATGCCAGTGCTGCTGGAGCACCCTGAGCCTGCCACGTACTTTATACCAGACTTTGTACTCTCAGTGAAGCTATGCTTGGTTTATACATCCAAATAGTTGGCCTCTTTCCATTTTCTTTAGAACAGGGACCATTGTTGTGCTTGGGCAACAGTGGCTGTGTTTTCTAATTCAAAAAGTGCCTTTATCATTATTCCTGCTTTGCAAATGTGGAAACAGAAGCAGCAGAAGGGAGCACTAACCCTCAGGTAATATGGAATGGCAGCAATCAGGAACAGAGCCCTTGTCCTTGCCAAGTCCTGTTGTTATTTCATCTATTAATAGAGTCACCAAGCAAAACTCTCCTGTGAGCTTCTGTAAATGAGGTGCTATTACAAAATATTGCAGAACATAAACAACCCTTCCCCTGCACAGCCAGAGCTTACTTGGTTCTGCAGTGCAGTACCATTACCAGTAAGCAGGTCCTTAGGCTTACCAGCAGTGATGTGCTTTGGTGGGTAGGAAAAGCTGAGCTGGAGTGATGGGGCCAGAGAGCCAGAGCAGGCAGCACAAACACAGACCAGACTGCTGCTTATTCATGGGGGCACTGGGGAAGGATCTTCCTGTACTACCTGTCTATGAAAGGTTCTGAGAAGTGCTTTCCTATGTGGTCCCTTGCCCACAGTGGATAGGAAAGTAAGGTGTTCTGACCTTTCTGCCCCCCTTTTTTTTTTTTGCTCTCTATCCTCTGTCAGCCTGTTTTTATGGCCACAGTCCAAAGCAGCCATAACATGTGCTTGTAGCTGGCCTCTCACTGTGATTTATTTGTGCTCTGCTCACTAAGAATTGCTTGCTCCTGTGCCTAGTGGTGGGATCACTAGCATTCAGCGTGAAGACATGGGTGCTCTTAAAGCCTTACCAAGCCTCTGTAATAGAAAGGGGAGGTAGTCAGATGTAGTAACTTCATTTAACCATGTTCCCATCATACGATTCAGGAAAACTTGTCAGATGGAATGTAAGTGAGGATTTAGGATTACTTTTTTTCTGTAAATGATCTATTATTTCCTGCCCCTCTGTCCCCATCCCACCTCCCCCCCCCTCCCCAATAGTAATCAGATTTAAGCAACGTTGGTTTTGCATCTAAGATCTGGACTTCTGCAAAATGTATTGAAAAGGCCTCAATTAATGTTTTTAAGGCTAAATTATTAATTCTTAATGAGAGTTCAGTTGTTCCACAAGAGCAGCTTCTTTCTTGGTTTATACAGCCAATGGCAGATGAAAAATCTCAGCATTGCTAATGCTGATCCATCTGCTGATGCACTGTGGAACAGCTGCATGCTTAATGGCATTTTAGATTTGGTCTACCTTTAAGCAAGCATTTTCTGATAGTGTTCTTTTAGTTACATGAACAAGTAGATGGCAGAGGTGGTAGACCTGGAATATGACTGCTGAGTTCACAATGGAGAAATAATGTTGTTCATTGTCCTTTCCTTTTCCATGCTCCATCTCTGTCTTCTGTGAGAAATACCAAAATGAGAAGGGCTATTTTGGAACTTGGATGGTAGTACCTGTGGGCCAAAGGAAGAATTTGCCCACTGGAGGCTTCCTTCTCCCTCAGACCCCTCCCCGAAGTGTTTCTGTTGATCTAAAGACGCAGTCTCTGGGATTGCTCATATCCTGTGATTATCGGGGCTGTGAGAACATTGCTCTGTGTTATTGCAAGAATATAACTTCTGGTGCTTCAGGTGAGTGGACTTATTCATCAGCTGCTCTTAGGAAGTGCTTTGTGGATGTGTCCCATGGCCATCTGTCCTCATTTCTTTTGTATCTGGTGAAGGAGATGTGCTGAATACTGTTGAGACTGAACAAGGGCTGTCTACTTCGAGGCACTGAGTTCTGACCCCAAACACTTGAAGCAGTTCTAGGTGTGGATGCCCACGTTCATCCCATGTTGCCTACAGCCTGCCATCCTCAGCTCAGGGCAGAGAAACACGGAGCTGGGAGAGCAGAAAGGGAAAGATAGAGAAGGGTGGGCTTGTTTTTTCCTGATAAGACTAAGAAATAAGACACATGACGTGCATGGGGTTCATTTCTTCACCAGTTTGTGGTCTATTTGAGATGAAACCAGCTTTAGCAGCATGCCACTTCTGTGTTGCTATGAAGTACTGAGCAGACACGCTCTGGGTTTGACCTTGCCTGCCTGAGGATGTGTTGCTCTGGGGTGGATCATCCCCCTGTGAGCACCAGAACTATGCTGCAGCCCTGCCACTGGATGAACTGCTGCTGGAAGGCTCCCATGGGCATGGGAGCAGCTGTCCTTGGGGAGCAAACTCTGCTGTCTTCAGCAAGGAGTTCTGTTTGGTTTCTGCATGATATTGGAATCTTTGGTAATGTCATGGTGAATGTACTTTAAGTTCGAAATGTACGTAGTTAGCAAGAAGGATGCTGGGAGTTAAGTGCTTGGTATGGCAGTGCATGCTGAGCAGAGATCAAGCAGCTAAATGGCAGTTGCCCTTTCTTAACCTTCCAAAATGTAGTCTTTATTTGTTGTCTCAGCCCTAAGTCTGATAGATTTATTTTTTAAATCATAATTAATACTGGTGTTCTAGCCAGCAGCAGTGCAGTTGAAATCAGAGGCAAGTACCAGGATAGCGGTATCTCCCACAGTCACTGATGTCCTAAACAGTAACCAGAGAGATAAGAATGTTCTCAGGAGTTTGAGAAGACTTGCTGTCAAGACACAGAGTTGTGGACCGGGTGGCTTGAATGACACGGCCAGATGGATGCTGGGCTCAAGTGCCCCTGGCTGCTGGCAGAGTGACTCCATAGCTGAGCACTTAGTCACCTTGTAGGTGAAGGGTTTTTTTTCTTCTCGTTTTCTAAATGAGGCTTGCTAAACTATTCTAAGTGTATGAGGCACTGCTTGGTTTTTGTCTCAAAGGAACAGCAGTTAAAAAAAATGCTTAAAAAGAGGATTTCTCAGTGTGTACTTTGGTCTGTGTTGACCTGGAATTGCTTACTGACTCGGTGGTGCACCAAGGCTGGGCTCTGAAATAGATTGTCTGATGCACCCTCTGCTCTGGACCCTGCTGTGTGTTTGTTTATTTCCCTTAAAATGCTGCAAGGAGCACAGGCATAGCTGGAGTCAGGGACAGAAATAACCATGACATTACATTAGACTTGGGCACCGTTCTGACTGGCATGCTTTGGTAACGTTGACATCTAATATTTTTATGCAGACTTCAGTGTTTGAATTCTGAGAGCTGCAGCCTCTCTTCACCCAGGTTTTGCTCTGAGGCTCTTGGTTCTGTTTGTATCTTCCGATAAGGTCTCACTACAGAAAGACTGTGCTTTTCCCTGTTCATGCAAAAGCGGCAGCTGTGCGTGATGTCTGAGCTACCAACTGCACATGCACTTCTGAGCAATTGTGACCTTTCTCTGCAAGATTTTGCACTTGAATCTAACTGCTGCCTTACTAAAGCAGTTTTGCAGCTCTTCTACCTCCCTTCCTGCGCTGAAACTCCTAAATTTAGTAACATTACAGCCAGAGGATTAGAATGGTGCTGTGAATTTGTCACAACTCATTTCATTGGTATTGTGCAGATGCAGGCTGTTAGATGGCTGCTCCCACTCTCTGCTTGCATTTAGGAAGCTGCTGGGAGCTCGCTGGCAGTGTTGGATGACCACTGCTGCTCTGAATCCACATTGCTGCTGTGCCTCCCACCGCACGCTGGCGGCTGTATTTGTGTTTGCAGTATCGCTAGCTGCAGCCTTTCTATTTTAAGCATCCCTGGCATGCTGTAGCCTTTCCAGAACATGATTTGTACTCTTAGGGAAGATGAAAGATGCATCCACCAGAAAGTAGCAACCTTGCAGAAGTTTGGATGTACATCAAGTTTCCTTGAGGCATACCCTAAGAGAACTGACTGCTGGTTATGAGTTATGACTGCTGGAAGATTTATAGCACTTACAGAAAGGAACGAGGAGATTCTGATTGATTCTGCATAACGGTTCCAATGTATGTATATTGATGAAGTACTTCTGTTTTCAGTGCTCAGTAGCTATTAACTCAAAGCCTTAAATGCAGGGTGATGATGATATAGAGTAGCATTTGGTAAATGAGATTCTCCGCCGTGCTCTTGCAACCTATAATTTTTTCTTAAACTTGTTTAGGGATAATGAAACAGTGATCTTCAGCAGTGGCACTGATGGGGAGTATCAGCATGCTGAAGGGCTTGTATGTTGTCTGCCATGCCCTGATGCTCAGCTCTGGTCTGTCGGTGTTGGGAAGAGGCAGCCAGTGAGAGCTGCTGTCTGCACGTGCTGTTCTGCACCGGGCCTGGCCAGCTGGGTCCTGGTGGTTGTCAACAGTGCTAGAAGTTGAGATCACTTCTCCATTTAATTTCATTAAAAGTGTTTGGATAACAGGATCCTTCAATCTCTGGATGTCTGAAAGCGACAGTAGTTCAATAGGCAAACTTATGTCTGAGGAGTAATAAAAATATGATAGCAAAGACCCTGTGAGTAGATGGTCTGTGTGCAGTATGGGTAGTGCTGAACTCCTGGGTCACCTGTTGGCCATCAGCAAGTCTTGTTGCAGCTGTGAATGTTTGTGTGTATCTCCCAAGGGGTGATGTAAGACCTGTGCTACATTAGTTTTCATCCTTTATGCCGTGGGTGAAGCTTTTCTAACTTGGATTAATAAAATGTTTCCATGCTTTTAAGTAGGTGATGTGTTGTTTAAGAAACAAAGGCTAAGCCTGGGTGTTTCTGTGCCAAGTGTAGACTCTTACAGCGGTGTAGATAGGCAGCTGCGTCAGTTCTATGCAGAGGAAAAGGTTCTTATCAGAAAGAGTGGTGAGGCACTGGTACAGGCTGCGCAGGGAGGTGGTGGGGTCACCATGGGAGTCATGTGGAGAGGTGGCACTGAGGGATACGGCCAGTGGGCGGGTTGGGGTTGGCCGTGGGGATGGTAGTGGTCTTTTCCAGCCTTAATGATCCTGTGATCTTCTGCACTTGGGCACGTTCCCAGGGTAGAGCCCTGGCTGTGGCAGTGTCTGAGCAGTGAGCTCACAGAGCAGGGCCATGGGGTGGTTGCTCCCCAGCTTGCAGAGGGCCTGGCAGTTTGCAGGCTGTGCTGTTGCACCCAAGCCTGAACGTGCAAGGTTTCAGAGCACCTCGCTTGTATAGATACGTGCAAAAAGAGTTTGTTTCCTATTGACAAAATTAATTGCCGTGCAACTTGCCACATTGTTACTTCTCAGTTTTGTCACTGAATATTTTCCAGGACCCATTTTTTTCCAGTAACAATTTGGGTTGGAAAAACTATCGTCTGTTTTCCTTTGCAGCTCAGTGAGAAGCAGCTAACACTGCGAGGAAAAACTCATTTACATTTATAGAACTTGCGGCTGATTAAGTTTTCAGTAACAAAGATTTTTTTTTTGTCTAAGTGCTCACAAAATATGTGTACGCACTTCAGCTGTGTTTGAGTGCACAGAGATTAAGGCAGCTATAAATAGCATCTTCTGCGACCCTGCTGGAATGTTCGTTAAGCTTGGAAGCACTGAAGTGTGTGTTTTGTCAGTTTTGAATCGTGAACCCTAGAGAAGAGCTAATGAGTTCTTATTCCTCGGCCCTAATCTCTAACCTGAGCACTCTCAATGTGAGCAGTCTCAAACTGCAGCCCCAGCTCCTGCTGCCTTATTTGCACTGCTTTGCTTGCTTTGCTCATTGGGTCATTTTCTGCCCCAGTTGGTGAGTTTATGAAAATAATTAATTTCAACCCATATAAGCAAACCCATGCCACCTGTTCAGCGGGTGACAGTTCACAAAACCTACTTTATTTCCCGTTGCACAAGCTTTTCCTCTTGGACGCCTTGTAAACCATCCTGGTGAAATGAATGGCTTTCTCCTGTTGTTTGCATAATGAAGAGGTGCAGCTGGGAATGAATGGTACCTGATGGGCCAAAGCTGTGCTCTGGAAGCATTCTGGTTCTGGTGAAGCATGTCTGTGCTTGTCATACCCAGAGGTTGTCTGAGGATGTTGGGTCAATTCTATTGCTTGCATTCAGTGGCACGGACAGCAAGCACACAGCCAAAAAGCCCTGGGAGTATTTCTTGTAGAAAATGGGTGAAGGGGCATAGAGACCCTCACCGAAAGGTCATGCTGTTACTGTGGGGCTGTTGGGTATGGCTCCGTGCCTCTGGTCTGGCAGCTGTCCAGCATTTGTAGGCAAGTTAATCATTTCTGGTGGGGCAAAGCCAGCCAGCATTGCTCCCTGCGTGGCCCCGGGTGCGGTGGCCATGCCCTCCTCTTCCCTCCTTGCATTGCATTGGGTTTGCATGAGTCTGTTCTAACTCATGTTTGTTGGCTCTTCTGTTTCTTGTTGTTGTTGTTTGGTTGGTTTTTTTAGAAACAAATCTTACCCACAGTAGCTCTATATCCACAGTGAGTAATGGAGACATCAGTGCTCGTTAATGATTCACTTGCATGTTCCCGGATTGCAGTTGCTCAGCCACTTGTGTTGCTGTTATCTGCAGGAGTAGTTCTGAGAGCCATGCTTAGCCCAGATTGCCATGGATCCAGGAGGATTATTGCAGTGAAGGGCTGCCTGGGCTCTGCGTCTGTGATGGATAGCGTGGTTTGAAGTACATTGCTGCAGAGCTGCTTGTAGGGATCTCTGCAGGCTTGGGGAAGTTCTTTGCCTTTGAAACTTACAACTTAAATAATAATTTAAGTCATGTTGGTGCTATTTGAAGACCACTTTTAACAGCTGAAAGCAGACAAGCAGACTTCAGCTCTGAAGTAACTCAGTTGCAGAAACCCAGGCCTGAAAGTGATGTGTGGGGTGACCGAGTGCAGCCCTTTGTCCTGGATATGCCCGTCATATCCTTTCTAGACTGGTGGAGTTATGCAGGCGAAGCTTGCCTAACAATTGAACTTCCTATTTTGTAACAGGCATTGTTGTAAGCTCTTTCATGGTGACACTGTTCAAATAAACTTAAAAAAAAAAAAGAAAGAAAAGGGCTCTCACAAGAACAAGAGGATGCTTTTGCTGCCTCTGGCTTAGTTGCTTCCTGTAAAGAAAAAAAATCATTGTGTGATGCTCAGTGACAGCCAACCCAATGGTAGAAAATAATCTACTGGGGAAAAAAAAAATGGGTGAGAAGCTTCAGGATGCTTTTCACAGCATGGAAATGCTCAGGCCTGAATTCAGAGCCGCTTCCCAGCAGCACGAAGCCAGGTGCAGGGTGGTGTTAGGGCTGCTGCTGCTGCAGCCAGGGAGTAGATCCTGTGGCAGAGGGCTGCAGGAAAAAAGGCTTGGCAGACTTTCTGATAACAGAAGTGATTTGCAAGGCAGTTTCTTCTACTGTAGCCAATTTTGTTCCAGGGAGAAAAAGTTCAGGATTTGCACAAGGGAAGGGTTTTCAGTATCGCTTGTTGAGTTCATTCATCCCTAGCACTGGGGCTTCTTACAAGAGTGAATATTTCTTTAGATGCTTTCTTTGGAAAAAAAAAAAAAAAAAAAAAGCCCAACAACCTGAAACTCTCTATATAATGATATTTTATAAGCACAAAATCTGATTATTTTCTTCCTTATTTATTTTGCCCTTTTGGTGAATATGAGATTGCTCCACATTGTGTTCATACCCACAGGGTTTAAGAGCTTCATGCTAAGCTTGTATGGGAAACCTTTGGCCATACACGTTTCCTACAAGCATTTAAACCCCTTTTTGTTTTAGGTTAGTGATAAAAGGAACAAAGCTATTATTAGTGACCATGGGCATGGAAGTTTGCTATAGCAGCAGCACTTACTCATCTGTTTTCATTTGCAGAAGTCTTGTAGCGAGGGCAGACAGAGGTAGCAGCAGATCAGTGGGGTGAGTGCTAGCAGTAGGAGCACAGCTGGGTCTGGGAGCTTACTGGCACCTCTCTGCACAGCCCTTTGGTTTGGTGGCCACCAGAAGCACATCTGCCCCCACCAGTCCCTGCTGTGCTGGATTGTAGAGTAAGAGGATGAACTCTCTGGGTAAGTTCTGGGTTGTTTTTTTTTTTTTTTTTTCCTGAGCTTCAGTATTGTATAGCAAGGTGCTGCTCCTGGCTCCAGCATGCCGCTGGGCTTGCATCTGAGCTTCTGCAGTTGGCTTGCAGTATAGACAGAGCTGGAGTCCTCTGGGTTTGTGTGATTTCCAACTCTGTACTCTGATCAGATAAGAAAAAAATTAAAAATTATCTGACACAAAAGCACCAAAACCAACAAAAACCAGGCTTTGGTAAATGTTTCCTTGCTCCTTGCTTTGTTTCTTCTGTGCAGAAGCCTAGCAAGCATGCACACGACCTTTTTATGTGCTTTAATGTTCAGCCATTTGGTTCCATGGTTCACACTGTTGTGCGTGCTGTGAGCTGCAGGGCTGATGCTGCCCATGCTGAGGATTTGCCTTGCCTTGAGATTGCTGCTCCAGTGCAGTTTTCTCAGGTGTGTTGAGAGTAGGTGAGTTTGCAGCTGAAAACATAGAATTAAGAATGAAATAAGCCTGCTGATTCCCCCAGGTTTGGAACAATATCCCCAGTTACTTTGGTTAGGATGTGCTGAAGTCAGCTCGAATTCAGCATTGTAATTAAATGCTTAGTGAAAGTTTGCTGTTTAATAAACATATTAAAATCAGCCTCTTTGTTTCCCCAGACCTTCACCAGTTAAGAATCCGGTCTTGCAACCTGACTTTAAATTCTCAAGTTACCTGGACAAATACCTTGAGAAGTGTAGCTTGAAAATGGTACAGAAACTTTTCCAAGTAACTCTTGAGAATTGGTATTTGCTCAGATGTCTGTGTGATGATGATGCTGACTTCCAAAAAAGCCCCTTAAATGTAATGGACCTAAATAGAAAGCAGGAGTGGAGGGTGAAAGCTCCTATTTGTGCATTGAGGTCTTTTGGGATGGCGGAGCAATGGTGTAGGAAGTTCCAAGTGTTTTTCTGCTGTCTGAGATGATATTGTCAGTGGTTTTAGATAGCAGATAAGCGAGGGGGGAACGACTGAGCTGCTTTATCAGGCTGCTTACAGAGACTTGAAATTTAGCATGATAGCTGAATAAAAGGTCTTATCTGTATTTATGGTTGTTAACGGCCGTGTAAGAGTATAGACTAAGTAATTTATGTAACTTCTGTGTTTTGTTTGTATTAAAATTGTAAATGTCTTTTTCATGCCTTTTTTTCTACAAAATATTTATTCAAAAAACATGCCTTCTCTCTTGCCTGCATGGAATAATATTTTGCTGTCAGGTGCCAAGATTTTTGGGAGTAGACTGATAGAATGGGAAGAATGTTACTTTTGGTGGTGTATTTACAGGGTGTTTAGCAGGGCTTTGTGATTTTTAGGAGGACTGTCTTAATCTGTTCAGTTTCCTTTTCACTCTTCCTTTTTTCTTTTACACGAAAGATTTTGAGATCTCAACTTCCTTATCTTCTTCCCATGCATCTGGATGTCCCCAAATCCCTTTGAAACAGTTACAGTCACCCCTGTAATTGGAATGTGAAAAATATCTGATGGAACCATTCTAAGTGGCTTTTGCCTTGTTTGCATGCTTGATTTCAGTTCCAAAGTTTCACTGCTTTTGATTCTGAACGAAAATTATGTGGATGAACCTTAGTCTAGAATGCTTCACAGTTATCTGTGGACCTTTCTTTTCTGGGGTGGTTGTTTTGTTTTCTTGAGGTGATGGAAAACATCACTGCAGAGAGGTATTGCTTCATGAAGGGTAGTACTACAGCAGTTTGTGAAATGATACCACCACTGAACAATGCAATGAGAATATGATGAACTGGTTAGAAATCTTGTGTTTTGAAGCAGCTGAAATGGGAATGTACAGGCCTACTGAACTGAAAGCATATAGGCCTGTGTCAGACCAAAGTGACTTCTTAGGGCTTCTGGAGCACAATTGCTGTGCCCCTTAGCTGAGAAGAGTTCCTACTGCCTATAGTCCAGCACTTACATGGGCAGGGAAATTGCTTTCCAGCCCCTCACACTGTGATCTTCTGCATTTATTGCCGTTTCAGCCTTTTATTGCCGTTTGTCCTAGCATTATGTCGAGGTTTTCCTTAAATGAGGAAGGATCCAACTTATCTGATGTAATAGCTGTAGCATGGTTTTATTGATTGTCAGATACCTGCAATCAGTCTTGAATGCCTCCCTTGCAGGTGCTTAATAATGCTTCGTTGTAATGGTTCTGCAGAGGTGTGTGGTGAAAGCTGGCTTTTGCCTTGGGCTTTTTTGCTCTCGTTTAAGGGGAATTTTTGACACTCAGCCTAGGAAGATTTGATGTGCTGGCTCTTTAGTAGTACGAAACCTGTTTGGTTTGAAAACTCGTATCTAAACATTCATATGTTGAACACCAGTTTCAAGCAACTTGTATATAGGCATAATAGAGCGTAAAGAACATCAAATGCATTTATTTCAATATAACACTGTGTATTTTGTAGATCCTCTCAGCTTGAATTAATGTCAGTGTTCTAGGAAAGTGCTTGCTCTGCCAGACAGGAGGATGTTATTCAGGTTGTGTATTTGGGTTTTGTACACTTCTGAAGGGGGGAAAAATAAAGCAAATCCAAGAATAAATTAGGCTGTATTAAAAGAGCATTGGAGGCTGAAGTTCTTTGTTCCCAGACTAGAGATAACGTGGCCAGTGAAGTTGTTCATTCTGTTGTACTTCTGAACTTCACTTCAAATCTTGGACTGCAAACCTGGTATATCCAACAGAAAGGAGATGCCAAGGATTTGGGGTTTTGTGCTTGTGTGGAATGGCAAATGAAGGGGTGTGGTAAGACTCTTGAAGGTGGGCTGACTTTTAGTTCTCTTTGCAAAGCTAACTTCCTAGGAAGGAATGAGAGCTTTCTCCCTCTATCAGAATCTGCTGTAAGTCAACACATTTATGACGTGCATACAACTTTTAAGACACATTTGACTGATTTTTTTCACTGTCCAGCCTGCTGCTAGAGGTGCCTGGCCTGGCTGTTGTGTGGAAACCAAGGGAAGCCTTAAGGAGAACAAAGCATGATTTCTCCTTAAGGAGAACAAAGTGTGGCTTTTGTTTTTGTTCTGTTCCTCAGGTAAAAAAGAAGCAGATATCTACCAAAAAACGGGTGACCTATGTGGATGTTTGGTTAGGGAAAGCTTTCTGGAGCTGACTCGGCAGGCCAGTTAAACTGGGTAGTGTGGTGGGGTTGACAGAAAGAAAATAGGGACTGAGACAGCTAGTTCCAGTGTTAATGAATAACACATTCTGGTTTTCATCACCTGCCCCCACACTTTTCCAACTCTAGCTTCCTTTGTGCACTGTGATGTCAGTCACTTGTACCTCTTGCTGCGGGGGGTTCTGTGTATTTAAGAAGTACGGTCTTGGAGGAATCTTTGCATGACAAAAAATGACCAGTATTTGGAATCCATTTTCAGACATTTCTGTAGTCTTTGTACTTGAAGTTGGTCTTACTCTTTGACTTTAGTTACTTTAAATGCATGGCTGCACCAAGTTACGGCAGCGCTGACCAACTGCCACCCCATATTGTTTGGGGCAAAAATTGGGCAAAAAAAGCGTAACAGAAAGTGCAGTCAGCTGAACTACAGACGCTTATTTGCAGAGCAGTGATGTAGGCACTCAAGTTGTTTCCACTCGAGACGAGAAGGAGGGGTTACATTTTTGAGGCATTATTTACTGCTGCAGTTCCCCACTCCTGAACTCTGGCTCACTCGGCTGGGTCAATGCACGGGAGAGTGCGGGCAGTCCCAAAGCTGATGGCAAAAGTGAAGAGGATGGTTCCAAGAAACTGCAGCACGAGGACTGCTGACACTTAGTTTCCAGCCTGTCCAGAATGCCAAGTGAGAAGAGTGGTATTTAATTAGTGTCTGAACTTGCTGTTAGCTCTAGAAGAACACCTATATGTTGGTGCGACCTGCTAAGAAGCCTGCTTACCTTCCAGAAGTACAGCATTTGGCTGTGCTGATGTACGTACAGGCTACAGTTTAATACAGTGTTACATTCCAGTACTTCTGCTCTGCAAGTGTGCTTTGCCCTTTGTCTGTCCCATTATGGTCTGTGGCTGGAGGGCATCTTCTATGGCCTGTAGTTGGTTACTGGCTGCTTCATTCTGCAGCGAGTCTCTGAAGCAGTGCATGCTGTGCCTTTGATAGTCCTCCAGCTGGAAACTGTTTCAGGACTGGACTTCTCAGAATATAACTGGTACTAATTTAATCTTACTCATAGCTGGTTCATATCACTTGGGGTAATGCCAAGGTTGTTCTTTTCTGGGTGTTTGTTTCTCTGCAGTATTTATAGACAGCAACACTCATCCCTGTCAACCTCTCCGTTTTGTAAGATTAGAATGCCAAACTTTTCTTTAGCTTCCCACTATAAAGTGGGCTCTGTTCCTCTCATCGTTTCAGTTTCTGGTTCTTGAGAGGAGTGCCCAGGCATGAGCCTTTGCCCATGAGGTCTTACACAGGTGTCATGTACCAGCAACACCAATGGTTTGCTCTTCTCTTTCATGTGACCTTGCCTGATGCAGCCTATAACTGCTGGTTTTCACTCTGGCATTGCAGCGCTGGCCATTTATGATGTTAGGAATAAATCATTCACCTGGCCTTTTTTTTTTTTGTCCCATTGAGTTTAAATTTCCTCACTGAAATACTGATGGTGGAGCATAACCTGTAGTGCTTTGGAAAACCCAAACAGAGTTGTGGCAGCCCACCAGAAGTCAGGCTAGCTTTCTCATACTGCTGTTTCCTATTAAAATGCATCGTGGGGTTTGCAAAGGCTTAACCATTGCTCCTGACCAAATGTTCCAGATATCAAAGATGTAAGTTAAGGGGTGTTTTACTCTGATCAGTATTGTTTCCCCAAAGTGTCAGTGGATCCAAGGCTGGAGCCTTAGCAGTAGTGTTAGATACACATGAAGTGGTTTTGTGTGCTTTGTTTACTTGGGGTAACGAGTGTGCTTCACCCTTTACCTCTTTACCCTTTTTATCCACACTGCATAAGACTGCAAATAATGCAGTGCAAGCTGGCAGGCTGGGGGGAAACAGGGGACGAAGCTCCATCTAGTGTATAAAATGAGACATCTGAGAGCTAACAAAAGAAGAAATCCTGCAGAAGACTGCTTTCCATAGCTCAGGCATGGGTTCTGTGGTTTTTGGTAGCCCGTGAAATAGGATTGCAAGCACTTTAACTGTGCAAGTGTTAATTGAATAACTTTGCTGTTCTACAAGTGGATATGCCTTTTGTGTGAGTGTATTTATATACCCTGGCACACAAGGAGGTTCATATTGGATTTAGTAACATTTTAAGTTGTCTATAATATCATTTCTCAAATATGTTCCTTCTATTAAGGTTAGGAGTTGTGTGGCTAGACTATAAGTCTGCCAAGAGAAGGGAAGCAAAGAGAAGAAATGCAGGAGTATAACAATATAGATAAGGTAATACTTCTTAAGGAAAAATATATTTTGACCCTTCCTGACTTGCGCAAGGTTAAATCTACTGTAAATGGTAGATAAAATGCGTTGTCCATTTATACTTGCATTACTGTCTGCTATTAAAGGCAAAACAAGAACAAGAAATCATGTTGTTTGTTCTGGAGGTTGCTAAAAATAGGCATTTGTTTTTCCCCTGAGTACTTGGAAATCCAGTTGTAATTCCTGAGTGGGACTCTGCAGCAGCCTTTGAAAAGATGGGATAGATATCCTCCTTGTATTAGATGAAGATTTGGCAACTAACCATGAGGCAACTACTGAATTTATAGTTAAATTTGAGCAAATAGATTATGGCCAAAACAGGCTACTGTGATCTAATCCAGGTTTTCTATTGTAGATAGTGAAGGAAGCTTTTTTTTTTTCCCCTTAATTTCGCATGATGTTCCACCCTTATCCAAAATCATGCTTCCTGTCCTGGTAAAGAGTGCCAAAGACTGACTGGCAGAATGTGTCATTAGTGGCAGTGGTGGCTCTTTGAGATCTATGGGAAATTCTGAACCCAGGAACCTGTGCGTTTGCTTTCCCTACTCTTCCTCCTTTTTTTCATGGTTTTGAGCATACCAGGTGTACTGGGAATTTTAGTACTTGAGAAGGATGAGGACTTAGAACACAGGCTGAAGAAGAAAGGTGATGCTTTCATCCAAACCACTGGGTCAAAGCCAGGGTTAATTTGTAACACTAACCTTTCTGAAGCAAGGAGTTAAAGAAACGGGGGTCACTTTGCTGTCAGCAGCAGCAAATTTGCCAAGCATTTGTTTTGCAAGGAGCATGCAGCTGCTACCAAGTCCAGACTAAGAGCAGTTAGCGTGAAGCTTTTTAGAGACAGCAATATCCCATTGGTGTAGGGCTTGGGCAATTCTGGAACTGTCTGTAATCTTCAGGTGACTTTGTTGCAGATCTGTAAAAGTGGTTGACTGATGTAACGTTGTGCAGTCCTCCGTTGCGTTGTAGCCTAATATAAGAGGAGATGAGGATTGCTGCACAGTGTTGGTGGGTTCTCCCACTGGTACTTTGCCAAGGTCATGAGTGCTAAATGCACCAGATTAAGCAAAACCCTGTTGCAAGAATTCATTATTAACTGTAGTCTTTGCAGGATTTATTAGTTATAAACTAAGTGCCTGCTTTTATTTTTCTTTGTCCTGGTAAGTAAGGCAGATGTGAACTTCGTGTCCAGTGAAGCATATTCTGGCACTTACCCCTGCTTGCATGATTCAGGAGTTTGCAGTAGCTGCGCAACAAATATAGCTGTATCTTTGAATAGAACTATCCATTCAAGTGCTGTGCTTCTGGCAATGCAGAAGGAATTAAGAAGGTCTAAGAAAAAGCTTGTAAATAATTTTGACTTGGCAGCTTTTTTCCAAAAGGAATTCAGTAGCTGCAATGTGTTTGGAAAAGTGAGAAGTGGTATTCGTGCAACAGGTCTGTGAGCACGTTATGTAGATGTCATGTCTTAGTTGTCATGGGACTGCAAAACTCAGTGTCTGGTTTTCATATAAACTTTTTGTGGGACTGCAGGTGTATTAATCTCCAGTAATGTATTTGGTTGCACAGAGTTGTTTCTGGGGATCTTTTCTGATGTCTGTCTTTAGGTACAACACAAGTCACTTGCAGAACAGAAGGAAGATACCAAAATAAGATTAAGGCAGTGTAACAGCAGGCTGTATTTATCAAGTTCTAAAGAATACTCCTGAATAGAGTAAGGAGGATCTTTTCCTATATATATTGACACTTTGTGAAATCAGAAGGTATGAACATTGCTTGCGTGTTACTTTGAATGAGACTTCATTTTATATCATGTTCTTGATTATTTTTTGTTTCTGTTATTTACATGCTACATGAAGTGTAAGTAATCGTCTTCTTTCCCACTCCTTGGTGTTATTCATGAACAGTTTCTGACCACAAAAAGGTGTAGAATTTTTTTTTTAAAGAAGTTTGATGGGGAGTTGACAGAGCAGTCCCTGCTGATGCCCCTTCCCCATCAGCCCAGCCATTCACAAAAATCTTTAATATTGATTTAAAGGCTGTGGTTCATCTAGATGCTGTGAGCTTAAAGCTATGGCTGTTAGATGGCAGATGAAGAGATCCTCTAGTCCATACTTCCACTGCCTTTCCCCAGCCATCTTGTGCCAGCTGCAGAACAAAACCCGAGGTGAGACTGACATGACCTACAGCATGCACTTGAGGACTGTAAGCACACAGAACAGATACCCATTTCGAGAAATCCCTGAGCTGGGAGTGGTTGGAGTTTGGAAGCTTGCTTAAGGAGGCTTCCTAACATGCTTGACTTGTTCTCATCCCGTTTCTGTTTGCTTATCTAATGGAGTGCTCTGCTAGACAGACTTGGAGCCAGCCCTTAGCAGGGAAGAAGAGGCACTGTGGAGCAGGGGACATTGTGCTTGATGTGGTTCTGATGACGATGCTGCTGATAGTATTGCAGCTTTAACTGATGGACTGCTGGCTCCTGCTTTCTCCAGGAGCCTTGATTTGAGATTACCTCATGTCAGAGATTTTGCTGATTGCGTTAAATAACCTACACAGAGGAGCTGAAGGACATCTCTTCAGTAGTTGTTTGCAGTTTGGCACTGCTTCCACTGAATGACCGTCGTTTTACGTGGCCTCAATTAGCATTTGTAAACACCACTACTACTTTCCTACATGGTCGGCTGGAGCTTTTCCCACCTTGCTGTCTGCACTGTGAATACCCAAGGCAGCAGGAGTGATACATCTGTCCTGCTATTGCAAACTGCAATTGCAGTGTAAATATCCAAATGGTAAGTGAAGCAAATGTTGCTGAATGAAGGCCTTTTTTCCCCTCAGTAGTTCATCTTGTACAGTAGAATAATCCTCTTTATCCCAGTAATTCTTCCACAAATAGCCAAAAAATGTAGAACTATAAGTAATGCTTAAAGACTCTAAAACTAAGTTTGTTTAAAATGTGTGGATGCTGAGGAATTGGTTTCTGCAGTCTTCTTAGGAAGAGAAGCTGCTAAGCACAGTCCCTGATCAGGTCCTGTAATGACCAGCT
>PPHD01000836.1:1313-20928 GCA_002909625.1 Bambusicola thoracicus
AGCACGTATTAATATGTAATATAAGTATGCTAATCTGAAAATTGAACAATCATATGAAGTTCACAATTGTGTATGATAAATAAAGTAACTGTATCTGCTGTTTAGCTTAGACTGACTTTAAGCTTTGTTGTAACTGAGATTTCTTATTAAGTGTATGCTTTTTGTGTGTTTGTTTTGTTTTCATGAAGATTGATGCTGACCCTCTGAGACTTTCTAAGATTGCTNCAATTGTGTATGATAAATAAAGTAACTGTATCTGCTGTTTAGCTTAGACTGACTTTAAGCTTTGTTGTAACTGAGATTTCTTATTAAGTGTATGCTTTTTGTGTGTTTGTTTTGTTTTCATGAAGATTGATGCTGACCCTCTGAGACTTTCTAAGATTGCTTTGGTGGGGAAGCTGCTGATGATTAACTGTGTGTATCTATCAGTATCTGTGGCATATGTACATACAATGATGATAAAAGGGGAAGGAAAGGATATTCTTCTAGGGCAAAGAATAACTCAGTTACTCTTTGCTGCTGATTTACTGCTGGAATTGCTAAGATGCCTTTGTGATTTGGTAGAAATCCTGCTGACCTCCAGAGTAATGCTGCTAAATCTCTCCTGAAAAGCTCATTCAGTAAATAAAGAAATCCTATAAAATACAATTTACATCACTTACCACATCTCTTTCACTAGCTACTTCATGAATCCCAGGCTTAAAATATTTAAAAATGTGTTGATATGTCAGATTACTGCCAGATTTCCCATGTAACTATTTAAAGGGAATAGAGTACACTGACAAGTAAATGCTCTGTTTAGGGTTGAAGGTAATTAGATCTGCTAATATTGTCATGGATGAAACTGAATTAGAACTGGATATTAGAGAAAAGAAAATATCACTACTGAGACTAATCCCCAGTGCAGAAAAATCAGTAGTTATTTCTGGAGTAAATAATATGGTGTGAACTTTAAGTTGACTTTATTATTTGGGTCCAACTCTCCCACTGTATGTCTGTGTCTGTGCCATGCGTAGTTCAGGAGTAAGGGTGAATTTTCTTTATCTCTACACCTTCCAACTGCTGCTTGCCCAGTCCTGGTGGAGTGGGATACTATTTCCAGCTCATAACACAATCAAAAGATAAGACAAAGAAGCCTCTGTACTTTGTCACTTAGAGGGAGGTGTTCAGTTACCATGTGTTTTGGTGGAAAAGTTACATGCTGTTATCTGGATGCCAGCATAGGGCAGACAAAGTCTTCTTCCAGCCTAGGGGATGTGGCAGGGACTGCAGTACAACTGGTGGAAACAGTTTTCCTTTCAGAAGGCAGGAGAGAATTTCAAGGGCTTTGTGTGCCCTTTCTGCTGCCAAATAAGAGCCAACAATTCATCTTGATGTAGGTCAGTTGCATTCCTAAAACAATGCAGGGACATTCTTCACCTTACTGATTTTGTTTGAGTTTGTTTAAACATGAGAAATCCAAAATACTTACAATCCTCTTAGGCAGTAGCAGTACCATTATAGTTACGTCCTACCAATTCCTGTGCCGGCCTCCTCTGGCTGGCTTTTCATTTCTTCTTATTTTTTTTTCTTTTTTTCTTATTTTCTTTTAAAGATTTGTTTAAAAATAAATAAATTTAAAAAGCTACCGATTCGTGGTATTTAAAGGACAACTGCATCTTCTGTAGGAAACTTCATTTTGAAATTTTAAGGAAGATTGCCACAGCTAAGAAGCTCGCGTACCGTCAATTTTAATCGGGCATTTCAGTCATTGTATCATTCTGTGTACACTTGAAGGCTTCAGTCAAGGTTCATCTGCCAGATTGTTGATCTTTGTGTCTGCTTTGTCTTTGTCCAACCAGAGCAAAGGTCTGCTGGCTTATTTTGGGAACTTCCGTCTGCTGGCAGAGTTCTCCACTCCTTTTGTCAATCAGCGGTAAGTAGCTGTGGAGTTTTTACACAATTCTTTACATTTTGATCTATATTATGCAGGAAGGATTTTGTCATTGAATAGCTGCCAAAAGTGAATTTTCATTTATTTAGAGTTTACTATCTGGAAATCTATTTTGCTATGACAACATTTAGCTGCTGTTGCTGCACAGCTGGTGTGCTCACCCCTGAGTTCCTTTTTAAAGCACACCAACCTTGTTATGAAATGCCAGGTTTTCGAACTTCAGTTTTAATAATAATTCTGGATTCTGAGCTCTTAAATTAGAATTGTAGTAAAGCATCTAAATGCAGCTGTGGTAGTTAAGCTCTACACTTGTGATTGGAGAAGAAAGTGGCAGGAGACTCTTTAGCCGACTTCAGTGACAGTGGAAGACTGCTGTAGCTTCTGGCTGTAGCATCATACTCAAACTGCTGCTGTGAGTATCAGAGAAGGCACGATAATGCCAAGGAGGACAGTCCCTGGAATTTCCCAGAGCTCTGGGCTGAGTGCCCTCTACTCGCTCTGCAGCTGCTGTGACCCAACTGGGGACACTGACCTGCCCCAGGACTTCACCTCAAGAGTGGGACTTTGGTATAGCATGGGGCTGCTGTCATCTCCTCCTCCTCTTCTTCCTCCTCCTCCATGTTTTTCTTTTGTTTGTGGTGTAGGATCAGATCTCGCAGTGCACCACCTACCCATTCCCATCCTTCTTTGGGATGTTTCTACTTTACTGATCCTTCTTGTGTAGTGTCTATTTTCCTTTCCTGGAAATGGATGCTTACCTTTCAAATATATTAAAAGTAGTATATATTATACTTTTAAAATGCCTATGGTGAGACTGTATCCTTGAATACCCACATCTACTGCTTTCTGAGAAAAACAGAAGGCTCTGTGGGAGACGATAAGGTCCTTCTCACTGAGAGATGTCATCTCATTAGTACATGGTTTTTTTCCCCCCCGTTACATTTGAAAAGAACCAGACACTTAAGGCAGCAAGTGGTAGATAACGGCAATGATTTACATTCAACTTCTTGTTTGCATTCTTAATATTACCAAAAAAAGAGCAGTATTAAAATATAAAATGATAGGCTAATCTTAGAACTGAAGTATTTTCTTTGTTTTGGTGTTATTAGGGGTATTTAATTCAGGGTTGTCCCTGTGCCAAGCATTTAGATCTTTTTATGTTAATATCAGCATTTACGCAATTAATTGTCAACTGTGTTAGGTAAAATGTTAACAATCACTGAGATTTACTTACTCACATTTTTTGGATTTGCTGGGAGAGGGAAGTATCTGAGCATATGTCCAGTCACCCTTTTCTCCAGCAGTTACCTATTCTGGCACATTGCTGTGGACTTCAAAAACTTTCTTTGATGTTACTTCTGGAATCTGCATTATATATATTGAGAAAAATACAGGCTCTGTCTCACGAAACATGCCAGGTTCTTATCAGCCCAGTGTTTCTGTGGGGAGGTACCCAGCTTCCTGGTCAGGCTATCACCTGGAGAGCCTGGAGTTTGTATCAGCTGTATTCTTAACTGATTCCTGGTGTGTTTCTGTTAGAGCTGGATGTCTCGCAAGTCTTTGTAGTGTATCAGTAATTATGTAGGTTCTAATCTGCAGATAATTAAAGTTGACTTTATTTTTTACAAGTTTTTAACTTGTTATTTTGTCTAATAGTTTTACCCCTCTACCTTCTTGAAAACGAATTGATTATTCCACTTTCTCCTTCCCAATCCCTGCCATGAATACATTGATTTATGTTATTTTCCTGTCTTTAACCTGCCGTTGTTGCTCATATTTTCCTTGCATTTATTTATTATGTGTGAATGTGTCTTGCTTCAATTATAGAAGGGAGAGAAGGCTCTTTAATATATGTGTACCTGATGGTGAGATTAAGACACACAACGGGTCAAATGTTAGCCTGACCAGTCTATTACAAATCCTCGTTGTTTAGGGAGATGGGGAAGGGAAGATGAGTGATAAAAGCAAGCAGTTTTTGTAGAAGACAAGAGAGATAGTTACCACAATGGTCCAGCGTGGTTCATAGTGGTCCCAAAAACTCATCTGGTCGCCATGGGGGATGGGAGAAAGACAGGAAGTTTTGCACTGTAGCAGCAAGCAAGACCCAGGACGGGGTTCTTTCCTACGAGGTTTTTTTCTCTTAGGGAATTCCTCTACTAAAGGTTCCTTCTCCTTGGGAGTTTCTCTTCTCCAAAGGTTTTGTTTCTTTGGGAGTTATCCAGAGTTTAGTGAGAACCTTTTATCCCTCACTTTTCAGTTTCTTTTTCTTCTTTTCTCTCTGTTAGCTTGACACACCTGGCCCAACAGATAAGCCAACATGGAGTGGTGCCTTTGTTGCCACGAACAAGCATTATTACCTTTTGCAGTGGTCAGCTCTACAAGCCACACTCCTGGAAAAGACTGCTTGTCCTGCTTCTGCTTTACTTTACACTCATAAGCAGAAGTACTGTGGCACGGTGACACCCATCACTTGCCCCCTGAGATAATTCGCATTAGTCAGTTACAGTCTTATCACCAAAAAGGCCTCAGGAAGCAAACTTTGAGCCAAAAAAAAAAAAAAACCCAAAAACCACAGTTGTTGTTTTTCACAGAATGATAAAGAATTAGAGGAGTTCTTTGTCCCTTTGTTTTGTTTGTTTGTTTTTAATGCAACTCCCAGGTTTTGCATGCAAGGCAATAGGTAACAGCTTTGCCTATCTATTAAGGAAATAATGTACTACAAAATTCTTAAAAGGCCACTTATGACCCAGAAGTGGTACAGGAAGAGGAGTTGTTAGATTTATCTCTTTCACTGCATGACACATCTAGCTGTAGCACGACCCAATGTGACTTCCAATGGCTGATTCTGAATTTGTGATTTAGGGCTAAACAGAAGTCAGAAAATCCCATATCTATGACACCTCAATTTTGATTATCATATCCAAACACAATGTTAGGATTGCTTTCAGGGGAGAAATATTTTTTTAATTGCCTATTGATGCAAATTATAATAAAAAGCAATAAATTTGGATTTACCATCTTAAAAGTAACTTTAAATTGTAGTGTAATGGTTATTGGTGTACATAGTGGTCTTGAACTGACTTACAATTTGAATTGGGATTTTCTACATGTTATTCTACGTATTCTATGTAGTGTTCTTGATATCACACAGTGTTTAACTTGGGGGGGAAAAAAAAAAAAGAAGCCAAGCAGAATTTGCAAGCCAAGCAACTGTGCAATAACTTAGAAATGCAAGGTAGAAGCAATTAAAAAATACATGCTTAATTAAGAGAAATAAAATCTTCAATTAAGTGGACTTAAGTGTGCCTGCCATCTGTGAATACTTCTTTTGCAGGTGGTTTTTTGAAGTACTGGGATATCCCAAATCTTCAAAAGCTAACATGATCAATGGAGTGCTGATGACAGTTGTGTTCTTCGTGGTGAGGATTGCAGTCATGCCTATGTATTACAGCCGTGTATTTTCTTCATTTGGAACTGAGGGTTTCCAGAGATTAGGATTTGCAGCCCAGAGCGCCTGGATTATCTCAAGTGTTGTCTTGGATGTTATGAACTTGATGTGGATGGTCAAAATTACAAAAGGTTGCTACAAAGTTATTTGTCTCGTTGGACAGGAGGAAGCCAAAACTCATAAAAACGGAAAATCTGACTAGAGATCGTATGCATAAACAGAAATTTCTGCTATGAAAATAATTTGGGTTCACTGAACCAGTGCACATTTCTGCCATGGAATGCTCCTCTTAAAGAGACAAGGTATTACCTCTGTACTGACCTTACTCTTTCCCTAGCCACACTGCCTGCGCACCCAGGGCCAAGCTTTAAGGATCTTCTCCAATGAGGAATAGAAGCAAATATTCACAGAAATGAATGCTACGTGTTCTGAGCACTTAACAAACTACTGCAATGAGGAAGGAGCAGACTGGTTACTTGGCTGTTGTCCATCAGTGTGTTTGAAGTGTTTCACTCAGGTTTCTCAGATTAATGTGTTTTATAAATCTACTGAATATTGATATCTCTCTTTTATAAAAACATAAACAAAACTCCCCAAACTCATGATATGGTGCAATTTTCCTGTCGAGTTTCTATATTTTCTTCCAGGAATAACAATCAAGATTTCATTCTTGAGAACTTTTTCATTTTTGCAAGAGATGCTAAAAGTCGAGCTCTGATTCCGTGAAGTCTTTTACTGCTTTTTGTTCTGCCTTGTATGAATGCAAACCATTTGGGGAAATTTATGAAATAATTTTATCTAAAGTGCTGTATTATAAGACCATACGAGATATCTTAAGAGTGGTTAAAATTCTCTGATTTTTATAGGAAGGATTCACTTCTGCTTTTTTAGATTACATGCAAGAGCACATCTACTAAATCAACCGTGGAAATGAGTTCATAAGTGAGTATGGAAAACGATGTTTAGGAGCAGCATAATTCTTACTGGAGTGCTTTTTTTCTTTGCTGCTACTGCCTCTGAGAAGTATTGCAACTCTGCTCAGAGTTAACCATTGACTTTCAGGATACGAAGCTTACTTAGAAGTTAAAATTATTTTGTATCTGTGCCATGGAGCTTACAATGAGCCTTTTCTTTTTGTAATCACACAAGTGACCCATTGGATATGATTGATGATTTTTATTGTCACGTTTTCCTTGTTAATCACATCTGAGCTGTTGACTAAAGAACATTCTTGAATTAGCAGTGCCAAACTTCTTTCAGCCTGCAATATACAGTGACAGATCACATCTGTAGGCACAACATTTTATTTTCAGAACCACGTATTTGTTGATAGGCACTCTTCCTCCTTATGCAGACTTAAAACTCCGAGGGCACTGGAGAGAAATCTTACTGTCTAGGAGGAATGCTCTCGATCCAAATTGTATTATAACTGGAGAAAATTCTGTTCTTTTTTTTAATGATTTTGAGAGCAGTATTTGTGTATGGTGTTGGTTTTGTTTTGCTTATTTTTAATCATATCTGACTGAGGTTGATTAACTTCTGTTCGTTTCTTGCCTTTTTTTAATTATTATTTTTGAACATTGTGTTGTTAGTTATACCTACTAACAAGGTGTACACAGTTTCACTCGGTACTTCAGTACACATACCAAGTATTGTAGCAGACTGTGTGTAAGCAATTGATTTTTAAACAGAGAGATAAATATTTATCCTGTGCGGGATATTTTGTTTTCCTTTCCTCCTGTTCCCCTTAACAAAGCTTTGTGGAATCAGCCCTTACCTCTGCAGACCGCGGTGTCATTGCACCAAAACTACCAATGCTTTTGGGTGAGAAACAGGGTTTGTCTCCCAGGAATCAGATGTCAGTGAGCCCCAGAGAGAACCCCATGGACTGTAGTGCCTTATGGCTAAGGCAGCTGTGTTGAGTTCCCAGATCCAGGGATGTCAGAGAGTATTGTTTGAGATGCACAATACAGGCTTTTATCCACTTGGTTTCACTGGGCAGACGTTTTCCAGTACTGTTTCCAATCCTGCCCTCTTGAGGGAGATGTCAAAGATTGCTTATTCCATTCTACAGTCACCTCCAAATTAAGTAAATCCAAACATTTTGGAGAATATACTTGAAAGTAGAAGTATCCTATTCACTAAAGCAGTTGGTTTCCTTTACTTCTAGATAGATTTGTGCATCATGAGGGGGAAGTCAAGCTGTAATAAGGTTGTTTTACAAGTAGATTGGAAAACAAACAAACAGAAAAACAAGCCTGCAGAGTACATACTGGGCAACAACCCAAAATAGAAGGGCATTGAGATCATTATTTAGAACATGCAATGTTTGGATTGCTGCATGCAATTAATGTAATTAAAATGATATTTTACAGTGCATTCAGTTTCATTTTTCTATCGTGATATTTCAGTGCATTACTGTTCAGTCCTGATGCATCTCCCACGTGTGAGAAGGCAACTTTCTAAGGAAGAAACATTATTAACACTTGTATATTTAGCAAGAACTGTAGTCAGCAGTGTGCAAAATTGTACTGTAACAAATACATTAGGATAGAGCACACTTACTTGCCACTAAAAGCTTATAATACAGCAAATT
Source organism: Bambusicola thoracicus (assembly GCA_002909625.1). Lineage (NCBI taxonomy): Eukaryota > Metazoa > Chordata > Aves > Galliformes > Phasianidae > Bambusicola > Bambusicola thoracicus. The sequence continues at coordinate 9,291 of PPHD01000836.1, forward strand.
AGATGGCCTTGGCACCTATTTTTTTTCCAATTACACTTTCTTAATTCAAAAATGATGTTGAAATATTGACATCATTTTGTTTTGCAAGCTCGTGTCTTTCCTTTTTTTTATGCAAGACGTGCATGATTAGTAGGATTTTCATAAATGTTATCTCCAGAATGCAATGTTACTTTAATAGTGGTTTAAAACTTCCATTTTAACACTTGCATTGTAAAGCAGATAGTTGGTATATCACCAGGTGTCTTTGCCGTGGACAAATGGGTGGAATTAGCTTAGAAAAAAATACATAAAATTAGTGTGGTGATCATGGGAGTGTCTGTTTGTGCCAGTAGGGCTCTATGTAAGTATGCAAGTTTCTCTTCTTTATGGTTTTACTTTTTCATCGGAAGATGAATAAATACTGTTCCCAGAGCTACTACAGGGGAATAGTAGGTCAAGTTTTGCTTTTGTAATTGATTTGTGGAAGCAGTACTTGCAGAGAGTAAACGTACTTCAAATCCTTATTTTCTTGGTGAGTGCTCCAGTGGATTTCAGTGAAGTCAAGAGCCTTATTGCTACAGAGATGTTTAATGGGTATCTGTACACGTACTTCAGTGATATGAATTTTATCTCTGAAACCTACTCTACCTCTATAAGTAAATGCTCTTTTGGGTGAGCTCAACACTTTCTTAACTTAATTGCTTAAAAATAGAATCTACTGAATAATGATAGATGGTCTATGAGCAGGAAAATTGAGAGGAGCTGATGTACATAAAATTCTTATCGATTCCAAATTTTATGTCAAAGTTTATTAAAAAATAAGCTAATTACAATGTCTGGAAAATAATCGTTTCCATCTTTACATTAAAAATTATGGCGAAGCATTATTCATACTGAAAAATTAATGTTAACCTCTGAGTAAAAGCTTACACAAGTGAGCAAATATGTTCAAGCACGTTTAAAGAAGAGAGATGGAAGAGATGCCGAGTGCACCTGCTGCGGTGGCTGGGACGGTGGTAGAATGAGAAATAGCAGAAAGATGATGTATTTCTGTATCTCTGTAATGGTGCAAACTGAAACTTTAAATTTCTTTTCAAGCTGTATAGAAAGGCTTCTAAGTTGTTGATTGCTGTATGAAGAGGAACTGTGTGTGTGTTCAAGTTTATGTACATACAAGCTTTCTGTGAAAGGTCTTTTAGTAGAAAAGTTTGTGAAATTGTTTTGTAAAGCTTCTGCTGAGCCATTCAGAGGAATATAAAGGGCTGACTGAATATTACTCCACCTTAAGATCTATTACAGTGTTCACCAGTGGGGAAAGCCACGTAGAGAGGAACTAGAATTCAGATGAGCAATACAAATGTATAAGGCTATGAGAGGTATGTGCAGCCCTCTTTCCTATTTGTAATAGCCTTCCACAGAACTTCATTAGCCAGTTGGAAGGAACTTCATGAGGCAGGACTTGTTCCTGGTAGAGTGCCTCTATCCATGGAATGCATTTGACAGCTGGAGAAAGAACAGTGCTTTGCTGCTGAGGTTCTGGTACCAGTCAAATGGGAAAAAATAAATAAATTAATATTTACTAACTTTAACATTCATCCAAACCCTGGGTGAAATCTCTTCGCTGGACAGGTGAAGGTCATATGATGTTCTGAACACAACTGGAAAGGTCTTTTTATGGAGGAAAGAAAGATGTGCTTCTTGGGATGTTTAGAGCTCTGGGACTAAGCATCAAATCAGTACTTTTAGGTGATAACACTTATGACTTCTAATCCATTTGAAATCTCTACTAGCTACCTCCTTTGGCATTCTTGTTCTATTTATAATAACCAAGCACTTTATAGCCCAGTAAAGAATGGAAGGTAGCTATGAAGAATAACTTGTATTGTTTGGTATAAGAAATATTTTGTCAAAATTCCTTCTGAGATCAGTTTCATGGTGTGGTGTCCTCAGAGGGCATCAGATAACAATGTACATAAATTTTTGATCTACTTGTAATATAAAGGAAATGTCTTTAAGAGAGCGGTTTATGAGGAGTTAAGCATGCCTTGGTATCAACTATATAATGATTCAGTGTGCTATTTATAACTTCTTAGTCATTGAGATTGAAAATATAAAAGCAAATAAAATATTCTGTAGTGTATCTTTATTTTTATCTGTGTGTGGGATGTCAAAAACTGTACTTGTCTTGTGGATGGCACATGCCTTTATGAGCCTATGAATATTTAAGTATATGAGAATCTGCACCCGAGTGGGACATGTTGCATGGAAATTGTCTTCTAAGTTTTAAAATTTTGTTATTGAAAAAACTCTGATCGTTTCAATGCAACATTTAAATATCAACAGTAAGCTCTAATACAGAACATACCACTTTGAATGCAATGCAGGAGATGCTGGTTTTGTTCATTATAACACTATTCAAGTTTGACAAGAGGAATCCATTCTATGATAGGGAGAGGGAAGAAAAGGGCTAATCCTGAGCTCTGGTATAATTTGCACACTTAATATGCATACATGCAAATATCCTGGATTTGTTTCTAGCATGCATAAACCAAGCAGTTTTTAATGTCTACAGATACCTAAATGGGGAGAATAATTTAACACGTAAGCACAGTTAGACTGATGCAAAAGCAAATTACAATCTGTTGGGAACAAGTGAGTTATGATTTAGGCATAAGTAATAGTCTGTAATTAAGAAATGTTCACGTAACCTTCAAGAGAAACTCGATAAATACGGTATGCCTGACCTGGATGCAGAGCAAGGGTGAAAACTGAACGTTCTTCCAGAGTGATTTCTGGAAAACCATGACAATCTGGTTAGCGGAGTAAAGACTGATACTGCCACAGAGTATTAGGATCCTATTATTGAATTCAAACAGTAGTGTGGTGTGATTGTAGTAGCAATCCTTATCACTGCACAAGAACTTAAGAATGCAGTATAATAATTCTGAAGATCGGTTACAACAGTGAACAGGTGTAGCAAGGTGAATGGTTAAATACAACATGTTTAAATTTTCCTTTTGCTTTAAAAGTTCTGAATTGTGTTTGCGTTTCAGTATACTGTAGAGCATTTTTGTATTTGGTTTGAACAGTCTAGGAGCTTGCATTATACTGGCTGACTTTTTTCTTTGATATATGCAATAATGTCGATGAGCAATAAATTGCATGTTGTATGCAAGGTATTGTTACTCCATAATAAACAAAAGGAACGGAGCTGCTTATTTTGTGGATTTTTCTTTCTTACTGTGGTAGTAGCTTATGTATCTGTAATAATAAATGCACCGTGAAAGAATGACTTGCTTTGGGTTCAGCTGAGAAACACTTGGCTTGTACAGTACCTTGAAGATGCTGCACCTTGCTTTAGAAATATGTGGGGAGGGAGGAAGTGGTCTAAGCCAGTTGTGTTGGGGTGGGTGGACTTAGTGTGAAATGCTGTGTAGGACCTCACTGCAGCCAGGAATGTGACTTCAACTACAGATTGTTGTGTACTGTGGAAAAACTTACGTTTATGTTGGATAGTGTTAAATATAATGTGTTATAATACCCCATTTGCGTACATAAGCCCAACACTTCTCTGCAGGCTGTGGGTGTAAAGAGCTACTGTCATCTCTTTGTTGTAGATGCCATGCATTGCACAGTCAATCCTGAATACTGGGATATGCAATTAAGTTCCTTAATTCTCAGATTTTCTGCGGGCAGAGAATGTATGCCTGGGAACCATAAACTGCACGAGGAGGCCCAGGGGTTTCTCAGAGCATGCTCAGAGGAAGTTGCTGCTGTTGTGTATCTTAACTTTGGCAATTACTTGTATTTCTCTAAGCTTTCGAGTTACGCACTGATTAAATTTTAGAGGAAAATACAGTGATTTTTACTATTGTTATTTCCTCTCATGTCTTAAGGGGAATCTTGTGCTATTTGTAAACGATATTCTTAGGGTACTCATTTTACGCTTTCTGTGGAGAACTTGTTAACTGGTCGATCCGTCTGCAGTGACTCAGGCTGGGAACGTCTGGAAGCCTTTCTTAGGGTTGGATGCTATATAGGTTAGGTTTCCAGATGCTTGGGAAGGGACAGTGAGGCTCGGTGGGACGCTGTTGTTCAGCACCGGATGGCTTTTACCATTGAATGGAGGATAGGAAGGCCTAAAGGTGGCTGGGAACAAGGGAAGCCGTTCTGTGAGCCGTTCTCAACCGCACAAATTCAACAGATCTTGTTGGAAGTGCGAGAACCCCTGCGTGAGATATAGAAGCAGATATGCAAAATGCTTCCTATGTCATTTTTTTGGTGCACAGCTCCCCCCATTTATATATATATATATATATAGGTGAACTTTGTGTTCTTTCTGAACTTTTCCTTTGTTTTTGTACTTGTGTGATAATTCCAAACTAGGGGTTTTGTTTTGCTTGTTTTACATCTTCACGGTGGGTATCTGTCATTTTCTAAAGGGTGGATGTTGTTGTGAGTAAGCTCTGGTTTTGCTCGGTTTTTCTGGAGTCCACAGAGGAGGATACCTAAGGGCAGAGCGCGTGCTTCCTTGAGGCTGTCACCCTGTGCTTTGCAAGGCTTTACTCTGAGGAAAAAGTATTTGCTGCAGAAACTCTGTGACGGACACGGGAAGATCCTGTATTGAGGGAATGGTGCACGAACGTGTTCTTAAAAGCACTGAAAGATTTTTTAATTCGGGTGCTTAACACACGACCGTACACTTACAGACTTGTGTGCTACAGCTGAGTGCCAGCAGCCGTCAGCAGCGCAGGCTGCCGCCGTGCTCCCGCTCCGGGCTCCCTGGCGGCGCAGTGGGGCTCAGCCCGCCATCCCGCTCCGCCCGCAGCGTGGCGCTGTGCCGGGCAGGCCTCCTCCTACCGGCGGCAGCCCTCGGCAGCCCAGCCCGCCCCGCCGCCGGAGAGCAGCCCGGGCACGGCGGCGCCCCCGCGGTGGGCGGGAGCGGCGGTGCGCAGGCGCGGGGCGGGTCGGCGCTCTCGCGAGGCGTGCTTCTACACCGGGGTCGCCGGGGGGCGCGGGCCGGGCAGAGGTGAGGGCGGGCGAAGGGAAGCGAAGCGACTCGACGCGGGAGGCGGCGGGAACTGCGGTAGGGCGCAGGCCGTGGCGCCGGGCCCGGCCCGGCCCGGATTGGCGAAGGGGGGCGGGCCTGACCTTGCCTGCGGGTGAGTGCGGTCACGGTGTGTTACGGGTCACGGAGTGCTCCCCGCACGGGAGATTGGGAGGCGAGGTCCGGGGCTCGGCCTTTTCCCAGGAGGCGCCGCCTGCAGCGGGGCTGGCGCGCAGCAGGAGCCGCTGCCGTGCGGCATCGCCCGAGGGCTGCGGGGCTGCGGGCGGCGCCGCGCTGAGAGCCGGGGAAGGGGCCCGAGTGGAGCGCGCCTCCTGTGCTGCGCAGCGTCCTTCGCTGTACGCGCTGTGGAGGCCGCGGGTCTTTATTTAGGCAGTGCGTTTATGGCTCACAGTGATTTTTTTGTTACTTGCTATGGATGTGTTTTCAAGCAATTTGTGATGCTGCGGTGTATCCGTATTCACTGTAGTAAATAATGAACATAGGTTTGCTTTATAGGTAGTTGCCTTTTTTCTTTTCTTTAGGAACTTGAACTAAAAAGCCCCATTTCAGCAGCCATGGGTCTGTCTGCATCCTCCCCGGCAGCCACAGCTCAGTCAGCAGCCGAGCCATCCAAACAGCAGCAGGCAGCATCTCCACCTTCAGAATGCCCCATGCATCGGGAGAAAATGAGAGGTAACTGTGCTTGAAAGCTAATGAAGTTAGCTCCTTACACTGAAAACTCAAAGGTATTTGTCGGGAAAGAAAAACAACTGCATTAAAAACTTGAGCCTGTCCCCCACCCGAGGTTATTTGCAGGTAGCAATTGATGACAAGAACTCAGCTGTCCTCAGAGAGGTGCATATTGCAGAACCTGTGGCTGCTCCTGCTCGCCTTTCTCTAGAGGGGCCCTGCAGGGCTTTGGGGCACATCCCTGTGGGGCCACATTGGTGCCTATGCCCCTTTGGGGGTGGTCTGTGGGAGCAAATGATTGTGTGTCAGGGAAGTGGCAGCAGAAGAGTGCTGGGAAGTGCTTGGGGAAGGACGATATCAGGTCTTTGTTGGCAGATTGAACACATGTTGGATTCGCATTGCTTTGGAAATCTTGGTGGCAAGCAGGTTGGTATAGTGGCCAGCATGGAGCAGGGTGTAAGCGTTTAAGGCCTGTGTGAGAAGCTTAGGTTTGAGCATGGTGTTGGGTGCTAAGACAGGCAAGACAAGAATATTTATGAAAGTTGGAAAGTGTTCTAAAACTCCAGACAAAAAGTGAAGCAACAGTCTTGTATTTACATTACTGTTCAATGAACTGTTTCCCATCTCCTGTCATGTTTTAGAGACTTCATTTTGTAACAAAACATAGAATGGTTTTTCCTATATTTCAGGTTGTCCAATGCACATGAAGGCTTCTGACCGTAGGGCTGAGAGCACAGACGATGTTCCTGCACATCAGGAAAGAGCGTATGAATACGTAGCGTGTCCTGTGAAGTCTGGGGCATCTCAAGTGAACGATGACATAGATCCTAGCAATATGGTAACTTTCATTTAGTTTTGGATGTTTTTTTCAGTCTCATTTCTTCTGAAGTGCCAAAAATGTAAATACTGATGCTGTCTAAAATGGCAACTCTGGCAATTAATGTTTTGTTTTTTCCAGTTTAAAACTGCTTTTTCTGGTTGTGTATGCAAATATTTTTATATAGGGCTTAAGACTCTTCAAAGCTGAATCATTTTTTGATAACAGGGGTTTTACAGTTTGTAAATCTTTTATGCCATATATTTCTATTTGTTACCTGCACGAGTGGTTCTGTGCAATAGTGGGATGCCAAGTTCTCATTCAGGTCTTTCTGACATTTCCTCTGATTGCAAAAGAGTGCAGATTCGTAAGTTGAAGTTTAGACAAAAGGTGTCCTTTGGTCTTCAGATGACAAACTTACGCAAAGCGTTCTGTTGCTAAAAAGAGAGGTGACTTCAGTGGATCTAATGTGAAGGCTGAGCTTCTTGATCTTGGTAGTGGCTGCTTAATTATTGCTTTATTTTTTTCTCAAATACTTAATAATTTCTAGTTTGGTTTTGCTGCTGTTGTTCAGGTGATTCTCTGTGTTTTCCAGATGCCTCCTCCTAATCAGTTACCATCTCCAGATCAACCATTTCCATTGTCAACTGTTAGAGAAGAATCTTCCATTCCTAGGGCACACTCTGACAAGAAATGGGTCTATCCTTCAGAGCAGATGTTTTGGAATGCTATGCTAAGAAAAGGGTAAATACACTGAATTGTCAGCTGAAGTCTGTGTGAGCCTGAGATTTGTGAAACAGCATCATTAGTTATTATTCATAGATGCTATTTAAGATTTTCAAGCAGGAAGCAATTAACTTCCATTTGTAAAAAATACTGCTTTTTTTTTTTAAAAAAAAGCTCTACCATTACATATGAGCTGATCCCAAAGCTGTCTTCCCCCATCATCAGCGAGGTGGCTGAGAATGTCAAGGCAGCTGCTACTGACTCAGAAAATTTTCTTGAAAGTCACTGCATAGGTGCAGACAGACTGTGTATGACTACCTGCCTTTGAATGCAAGAGGCTTCAGTCTAATCCTACAAACTGATAGCAAAGGTTCTGTGAATCCAGAAGCGTTCATTTGACTCTGTAATACTGCTAAAAATTGGAAAATTAAAATTGACTTGTAGATGTTTTCTGTCCAAACGAAACTTCAGTGTAGGCAAGATCTAACTGAATGATAAATGACTCATTGGCCTAAAAAAAGTCTCTGCTGCTGTTTCTGCTTTACTTTATATTTATTTGCTTGTCATTCAGAAACATATGAACTTTAAATGCAATTACTATTAAAACAGTAGTGATGTTTTGATACTATGTTTTGATGCTAAAGACAATATATCATGAGCAGTCTGTGTTGAACACACAATTTTTTACCCTGTAAATGCTTGAATGTATTCAATTTTATGCTGTTGAAAAGGAAGCACAGTCACAGTGCAGGATCAGAGAGATGGAAGGCGTTTCAAAGTGTATGCAGAATGTATTGAGTAGAGGACTTTTGTGTGTTAAGAACATAAGTGGGATTTTCCTGAGCATTTTTACAAATGCTGTGGATGTGCCACTGTTTGCACATCCTGATAACTTTCTGATCCAGTTAAGCTGTTAATTCAGCTAACCAGAAGTTGTGGATCTCTGTGATGATAACTCAGATAACTATCTGTTTACACAGAAGATGAAGTGGTTCTCAGGATGCTTAGGCTGATGAGCCAGAAGTTTCCATTCTTGTTTTATGTCTTTGCATAAACGCTTAGATCTCTTGATTCAATGTCCATCCAATAAATGAAGGAATATGGAGGAGTTACACAGTAATGCTTACTTTTTAGGTGGAGGTGGAAAGATGATGACATAACGAGTGAAGATATGACTAACATCATTAAGATTCACAATCAAAATAATGAGCAAGCTTGGAAGGAGATTTTGAAGTGGGAAGCTCTTCATGCTAGGTATGTACACATGAAATGAGAAGCAAATCATTTGGTTTAGCATTTGCTTTTGTAATTGCTTCAAAGTAGACTTTGTAGCTTTCATAAAATTATTCTGGTCTTGATACATTTCAAAAGTTATGGTCTTGTATGATCTCTCATTTTGATAATCAGGGAAGATTAGTCAGAAGGGATGACTAGAACTGAATAATTATACTGACAAAACGGATCAACCGTCTAGTGGTGTGCTATATTACGTGGATTTGGAGGAAAAAACATCTTACCGTATCTGTTTGAAGATTACCTTATTTCCATCTTTGTTATGAAAAAGACAAGGGACATAAACTTTGTTTAAGAGGGACTGGTGTCACTTTCGGTACAGTCCTTGTTCCTAGAAGACAGACTAGCTGAAGATGGTGTATCTAGAGATCGTACTCTGAAATTCCATGACCTGTGTTGCAGAGTGGTTTCCTTTATGATTTTCTGTTTTTGTTTTCACTTCTGTAACCCGTTACATTTGCGGATGAGAACTTCTCTGTTGGTGAGTTAGAACAATGCTTTGGAGCGTATCATGTGTACCTTATCATAGTGGCAGTAAGTGCTATCAAAACTGGGGCACTTTTCAAACCTTTAAAAAAAAAAAAGCTGGCTTAGATGACTGTAATTTTTTACTGTTACTATTTCCCCTACTCCATTTCTCTATTACTAAGACCAATTATTTTAGTGGTGTGTAGGGGAACTGTTAGGTCAGGGCTTGAACTGGTGATTGAGCACCTGGTGAAGGGGTGTGGCTATTCCAGAGAGCACAGGCAAATTGTTTGCACCTGTGCTCCCTGTGTGGCTAGAAGGGGTGGGCTCGCTCTGGGCTCATATAGGGGCCAGCTGCTGAAGGGAGAGCGTCTCTTGGACTTAGGCTGCGCTCCTTCTCAGGAAACAGCCTAGCCAGAGAGCTCCTTCACCAGTTGGGTGAGGTCAACTCTTCTTTCTTTATGTGACTGTTGGTCTACCTGCAAATACTTTGCTTGGTATCACCAAGAACGTGTCAGATTCCAAGCAGTTCTTCTTCTTAGTAAGCAGAACATGGTGTAAACAGTTAAAATTAGGCTTTGCTTTAAAAAGTAGAAATTATTATGTCTGTTCTAATTTTGCTTGTAGGGAATGTCCGTGTGGACCATCCCTGATGCGGTTTGGAGGCAAAGCAAAGGAGTATTCACCACGAGCCAGAATACGTTCATGGATGGGGTACGTTGGCATGAGAATGGGGCTTGTGGTCAAGAGGGAGGGTAGAGAGGCAGGTGTGGAGATGGTGTAGAAGTAATTTAGAGATGATACAAAAGTGGAATTGCAAGTTATAATCGCAAGAAGATGCATGTAGTAGTAGGGATTTTTTGCCAGAACCTGAATAAATAAATCTTGCATCCACTCCCTCTCCCAGGTTCATAATAGCTATCCATTAAATTTTTCTGCACTATTATCTATCTTTCCAGATATGAACTTCCCTTTGACAGACATGATTGGATTGTTGACCGATGTGGAAAAGAAGTGCGATATGTTATCGATTACTATGACGGTGGTGCAGTAGATAAGAACTACCAGTTCACCATCTTAGATGTTCGTCCTGCATTTGATTCTCTCTCGGCTGTGTGGGACAGGATGAAGGTAGCTTGGTGGCGTTGGACTTCTTAACCACTGCTGTTATGTGTGATCAAAAAGTAAGCCACTTGCCTCTGAGGTTTGAGGGTATGTGGACAGTAGGACGTGAAATAGAAGTGCGGTGGAACTGTGATTATTTTCATCACCACTGTTTTTTGGGGGGCATGACGAGGGTGAAGAAATGCATTGTTAAGTATACCAATGCTTTTTGATGCTATAAATTATATAATAAAAGTACAGAAGCAAAAACATGTATCCTAATTTTCTTGAGACCTGGGAAATCTTTTATTTTCTTACAAATCTTGCATAAGATTTCCTTCTTTCATTTCATGCCTTTGGTGCTGTACCACATACATTAGGTTTCTCTGTGGTTTTGAGCATTACTTAAAAAATAGTGAAAACTGGAAGTTTCATGAATGGTTGCCCTTAGTTACAGTATTAGCATACTCAGATGATAAAGTATAAAAGTTGTGGACTGTTACAGCCTGCATGTTTTACTAAATATTGAAAACTACACGCTTGGTTTTATGTGGGCACTTTACCTGTTCAAATACATTTCCTCAGAAGATTTCTGTCAAATCCATTCTGTTAAAGAGATATGAGTATTGCAGTGTGAGTATTTCTAAAAGGGTGTTCAGTTGAAAATGTGGAGAGTATACTTAAGCCTTAATTTGCAGTTTGTCTTTGAACAGAAGAACGGCTGATTGTTAGAGGCAGGAACTGAGTGTATCAGTTGCTCTTAAAACATTTCTCAAAGGAGATAAGGGTTGATCTCTAATGAGTATTTATTTAATCATTTAAAAAGTTTGTTTTCTGATATAAGAAAGTTGTATTCTTCTTGGTGCACTTGTGTTTTTTCTGTCTTTATTGTGTCTTCTCATGTATTCAGGTCAGAAGCTTTATTTAAACAGTGTGTCCAGCAGCACTGCTGGATTTTGCATCATAGTTTCATCATCTGTAGTGTAGTATTTCTTAATTCTTTTAAAAATACATAACAGTTGCACAGAGGTGTATGACTGCGAAGTCATAACACGTTCCTTCATAGCAGTGATAGTGAGGTGTGGTACAGATGTGTACATAACTTGGCTAAAAGGGTATCCAAAGTGCAAGTAAACGCTTTGCAAGTAAGCAAGGTTGAGTGTTTTTTGAGACTGATGCTTGTTAATGCTGTGTGGCTGAACTGAGTGATGTTTGTGCTTAATAAGGAGAATAAACTATTCTCTTTTCCTTTTTTTAACGTCTTCCACTGTAATAGCTTTAAATTTGCACGGCTTGGTAAATTTCAGTTGCCACATACCTGAAATTATGTTACTCCTCCCTTTCAGCATACAGTACTGTTGACGATAAGTCCTCCGTGCAAAAGACTTGAGAATGGAAAGAATAACCAAATACCACACTGTAGTTTCTCAAGTCAGAGTTTCTTGTAACTTCAGAAGCTGTAACTGACAACCAGCTGTACCTTAATTTTCTGAAAGTGGTTATTTTTCACTGAT
>PPHD01000836.1:20948-52243 GCA_002909625.1 Bambusicola thoracicus
TTTTTTTTTTTTTTTTTTTTTTTTCTCCCAAAGGGAGAACACCTTAATACTTCAGTAAAGTGACTCTTCTCATTTAGGGAAATAATCAGGGAAGCTTCCATATTTCATGGTACTAATGGAGACTAATGACTCCCACTTCAGAGGCAACTATCTGCAGGGTCAGAATAAAACTTACCCAGAAGTCCAGAATCCTAAGAAATAACTCCTAAATAACTCCTACTTTTACCCATTTCCCATTTCCCTATTATTTTTCCCCTTTTTTTCAGTGATTCATATATATGTATGTGTGTGTACATATATTAATAAGAACAGTTTAGAGCAAGAAATCCTAAGCCTCGGTCTGAGTAGGCAGTATATACGTGAGATACAAGAAGTGTGTGATCTTCTATGAAGCATTGTATCTGACAGTAAAAGAGCTGCTCCTTTCAGTTCTAGTAGAAAAGACAGAAGATTGCTGCTTTTTGAGGTGGGCTTCTTGAGTTTTATGTATACGTTTGGTAACTTGATTTACGCACAATGGAGAGAGTGCTTTGGAAGCTTCAAAATGCCTGGTCTGCACTGTTGGTTTTGGAAACTTGACATTAAATGTGTTACGAAAACTGTAATTGCTACCAAGTCTGGTAAAAGATGTTTCATGCTGCTTCATGAGTTTACTAACTTCTGTTTCACCTTTCCTAGATTCAGAGTTGTTCTTTTCTGTGCTGCTTTGTCATTCAAACAAAAAGGAGAATCAAATAAATACACTTTTCTTAACTTCGGTATTTGTGATCATTTTTCTAGCTCTAGGAATTAATATCAGCTCTTGCATGTGCCAAATGAGATAATTTCTTTAGGCCCTTACAACAGGTCTTTGAATATGTACTACTCATACTTAGGTGAAGAGAATCAAAAAGTAAGGACTAACTGAAGTGTTAGCCAGCCAAACCTGCAGGTTTCAGAACAAGAACATATGATAACAAACATTTTCATCCTCAGTCCAGCTAACTTCCAGAAAGGAAGGTTTGGGGTTTTTTTTAGTAATTATTAGAAATTTAAGTTTATATTCTACAAGCAGTGAGGCTTAAGGAAATCTGCAATTTTCTGGTTTATGTTGTCCTAGGTTCACCTGTGTTCTACTTTATCATGTCCAAGCTCTCTTTCACCTGTTGTATTTGGTTCTTGCATTTAAAACAGCTGGTCTGCGGTTGAAAATGTGTTCTTCAAAGATACTGTGTTCAGAAACTGCAATTTCTGTGGCTCTTTCGTGATCAGTGAAAAAGGACTCTGCCATAGCAGTCCAGCTGTAATCATGTCTTGGGTAATGTGTATGTAGCCAAGAGTAATGCTGATATTCCTGGGGTGTGAGACTGTTCATTCAGCTTCTCTGGCCTCTTGCCATTGCATTGCTTCAGGTGGCTGCCCTGCAGTTAGGATGCTCTGCACTGTGCTGCCAATCCTGAGGAACACCAAACATGCCTGCTGGGCCTACTTTGCTTTCCCTGCTAAGTGATGGCCAAGTTCTCCGCTTTTCTACATTGTGTACTCTTAGCATCTGGCCAACATGAGTGCCTTGTTCACTGCCTTGTCCTGGCATACCTGTACTTCCTTGACACATGGAGTCATCATGATATTTTGCCACTGTGTTGTATTAGACAATTTGGAAAAGGGGATGTATTTCTTACCGCCTTTCTTTTCCCCCCTCTCCCCTAGAAACAACTGTTCCTTCTTCTCAGTATTATGCCAACAGTCCTAGCTCTTCCAGAATTTTTCACCCAAGCCCTAGAATTTCTGCCCTACTTTGCTGTAGAAGAAATGGATTGTATCGTTGATAAAAAGGTATTTGTGTCCGTTGTTGATTGCTGATACATTTAACTGCCAAAGCTGAGGTATGTTAGTTCAGTGTAAAGGGGGACAGTAATGACTATTACATAATGTATTCACTCTGAGGACTTCAGTGTGCTCTGTAAACAACTACTGAAAGACATTGTAGTCTATGAATATTGTTGTATCTCCAAAAGGCTTGAGAGCAGCCAAAGATCTTTCAGTGCTCTGAAAATGATCACAGTCTGTCATCTTAGACAAAGATCTATATGCAGTGAATCAAGTAAGTATTGATTCTTTTTGCAATGTTAGTAAGAACCTATGGTCATATTAGATGCGTCACTTTGTAAAACATCATTTTCTGTTTGCATTAGATGATGAATCACTTCTATGTGCATCTTCTAGGAAGAAAAATAGGAGTTTATCAAGCTCTTAAAGAATCTTAATTTCTTTTATGAATGTGACATTTGCACCTGTTATACTTACTACTATACTTAATACTTGCACATCAAATTGTACAAAAACTTGTATGCAGAATACTAGTCCTGACTCCAAACTCAGATTTGTTCCCTTGAGCATACGTGTAGTGATGAGTTATTTACTGCTCCGAATGGTTGTGCTCATTCCAGCAGGAGCTGCTCGCAAGACATGTCTGCATGTTTGCAGCATGTGTGCATGTTTATAAATGGACACTGAATGAAACATTTTCAAAAGGCAATATAAATACATTGAAAGTATTGGGATTACTTTTAAGCCCCATTTAAAAAATCTAAAGGAATAGATACTGTTTCCTGTATTGACATTCCAGTTTGGATAATAACCTCTCTTACATACTAGAAACCATCACACTTGTTTTCAAAATATCAGGGGAAGGAAACAGCAATAAAGTAGCACGGCTTAGTAATGACTTTTGCTTTCCAATACTTTGCCACTTTTGTGGTAACTTCATAACATTTAGCAGTTTCTCTGACATGCTTCTGCTCTTGCTTCTTTCTGAAGACTGCAACCCCATGGTTCTCCTGTCTGTGGGGATAGCTAATGCTTTAATTGATCATTAGACCTTCAAAATGAGTTTCTATCTCTCAAAAGATTAAGTGTCTTAGGGAATTGACTCGGAACGGTTTGATGCGTGGAGGATAAATATAAGGGTCTTTTAAAAAACACTGCTAGACCGCAAATGTATTCCAACTAAAAGGAACCACGGCCTCCTGCTTTGGGTCCTAACCAAAATGTTCACATCACCCAATGTCACTAAGACAGATATTAAGTCAAAGCGGTGTTCAAGTCCAAACAGTATTTTCAGTGTGTTCCCCAATAAACGTTTTTGTTGAGGTAACGCTGTTCCAAGTGCTTGTTATGATGCTTACTCTGAAGCTATGAAACAGAATCTTCCAAACTGATAATTGCCGGGCATATGTTGTAAATGATAACATAGAAGGCTGGATGAGTTAAGGTAACTTGTTTTCTCTTTTTATCCAAAGGTACAAATATAGCATGTGTTTAGTATATATTATTTTACTCTGTCCTGATAACCAACACAAAACATTGTAGAGTAATTCAAAGATGATGTGAATCACTTGAGTATTCTTATTATTCTTGAATTTCTGAAGCTGTATTTGATCAGGCTCTAGAATGCTGTTATATAATGGAGGTGGCCCTTCAAATTAGCCACGTTTCTAATTTAGAAGATGCCTATGTATGTGGGTATCTATGGAGGCAAATAGCTTCCTGAACTTGTGTGTATGATTTTCTCACCGGTGTAAGCATATTTGGGTGAAATCCTGGACCCAGTCTTGGGAGCAGTCTCCATTCCAGGTAAAGAACTGGCACAAAACTTAGGGATAAGTAGGTGAATTGGACCTGATCAGATGGATTCTTAATGAGATCTGCAGAGATGCTGTCCTTCAATTCTCCCTTTCCCAGCAGCAGCTTAGCCATCACACTTGCGCTGTGGTTATGGGTTCTTCATTATTGTTTGCTCTGTGATTCATGAATGGGCAACTTAAGAGATTTTTAGGCTCTTAGTGGTCATTAAAATGCCTTCTAGAGTACGTACTTTAGGGCTGCTTATAACTGTAGTAGCTGGGACAGCAGGTTGACTGGCATGAAAATGATGGTAAAAATACATAGAAGACCCAGATCAATGTTTTTTTTCAAATGTCTGTCTTCTCTGTCATTCACAACCTGGCTTAACGGGAAAGCAGGTCTAAATGGACACTTTTATATCTACTCGCTAGTGGTTGTCAACATAACCCCTGATTGATTGGGAGTCATAATTACAGTGAGCAGAAAGCAAAGGATGCTACTTCTGCAAATAACACCGGGGCGATTAATTTTTTCTGATGTATGAAAGGTTGTGTTCTGTTTGCCTTGTCAGGCAAAGTGGAAAATACTGATATCATCAGTATTATATCAATTTATGATAGGGTGCTGTGGGTGTTTTAATAGAGGGTAACTCCAAAAAGTGGGTTTTTTGAACTTTATTTGCCACGTGTTGATGGGGAAACAGTCATTCAGAGAAATGAATATAGCTAATGTTTTTCTATCAAACACTGCAATGTTTGAAGAAATTAACAAAAAAAGGGAGGGGAGCGGCAATAGATCTTGAGTTCCAATTTAATAATAATGGAATATGAAGGCCAGATTGTAGCTGTAGAAGTTCATTTCAAATTTAAATATTTAGCATTTTCACTAGTCTGTGAATACAAGAAAATTTATTACATTAAGATGGAATTTAGGTCTTTGACATGAAGGTGATATTTTCATAGTGTGAAAAATATCAAGCTGACATTATACTGTCTCATTTGATGACTTCCAAATGTCAGAGTGCAGTAACTTATTCATAGGGACCTCAATGTCTTGTGATAGTGTCAATTTAGAAGACATTTACATCGACTTTTTTTATTTAAACATGTAAAATGGAATATGCAAAGTGGATGAGGAGAAGGGGGAAAGACCTGGGGCAAGAAAGTTCTCAGTATTAGAATGAGGCACTTCTAAGGCTAATTTCCACGAAGCCTTCTGAGCAGCTGCATGGACTGCTGCCTTGCAGCACTTTTGACAGCTCCAGTCTTAGATCTGTGCGTGTTCTTCACTCGTTCCCCACTCAGCACCCCAGCATTTCTTGGTATTTCAACAGAACTTAAGGCATTAAAAATAGTATAATATGCTTTGCTGAATAAATAAGCCACCCATCCCTTGCTTCCAAGTGATTTGTAACAAACTTCGGTGACGCACACCCACTGCTGTCTAACCTTTCAGCCTCCTGTGTTTGTGTTTCCAGCTGGGGGCCCTTAAAATGTGGAAAGTGCCACATAATACCCATGAGATAGCTATATGTGGTGTTGTTGCCCGTAGCAGGCCTCAGCCAGATGACCACCAGGAGAACCATACAGGCACCATCACTGACTGCAAGAATGGAGACCAATTTCACTGAGGCTCTCTGTGTTGTGCACTGATGCCAACAGCTGGGGCTGACCTGGTAACTCCTTGCTCACACTGCTGCTGTACTAATGTCTATGTATGTGCACACCTGTACGTATCACCATCTCCCTGTGCTGTTTGCTCAGCTGTGTGGAGCTATAGCACAGCTCTGATAGTGTTTCTAGTACGCCCACTGCATGCTGTGTTTCTAAGCCGAGCTATGGCTGCGTATGGGCAGCTCCATGTTCCTGCGTGTGCCTCGGCGGGAGGGAAGGGCCGGCTTCTAGCACAGGGGTGGTCATTGCACCAAGCCCTCATCGCAAGTGCTGTTATGTCGTATGGCTCTATGTAGGGCGTTCCAGAAATTGTCACGTGAACTTTTATATCTAGGAACCTTTTTTTTACAAAGCTGCGGGCAGTGCCGGAGTGGAGGCCCCTGTACCCAGCCCTCGGCCTTGGCCGCACCCCAGCGCGAGGGCTGCCGGACAAAATGGCGGCGGCGCCGCGCGGCAGCTGAGGGTGCTACGCACACTGCTGGTGCAGCCCGCGGCCAACAGCTGCCTCAGGGTTCGCGGGGCGGCCCATATCCCGCGCCATCGCACCGCTCTGCCCCTCTCGCGGCCCTCCGCGTCCGCCTGAGCCGAGGGGCAGCGCGAGGCCGCGCCCTGCCACCGCCCCCAGGCGCAACTGCGGGCGGAGCCGGCTGCGGACGGGCGCGGCCATGTCGGAGCAGGCGCTGGAAGAGCTCTCGGCCCTCGCCGCCATCTACTGCGAACCGGGCGCCTGCGAGGTGCTGGCGGCCTCAGGTGAAGGCTGCTGCGGTTCTGCGCGGCCCGGTTCCCGCTCGGCCCGGCGCCGTCCCGCTGTCCCGGCCCCCGCGGTCGCTTCCCCGGACGTGCCGAACGCTGCAGGGGCTGCGCGCGGCCGTCCGCCTCGGTGCGCTGCTGGCCGCCCGGAACGACAGGAGGCGCTGCGGGGCCGCTTCTCGCGCGGGGCCGGGCTGCGGCACGGGCTGTTTGGGCGGCTGGGTTTACGGCGGTGTGCGGCTAGTGTTCCGTGTTTGCCGTAGGCCGGAAGACGAGCAGGTCTGCAGCGCTCCGAGGTGCTGCAGGCCGGGAGCTCAGCGGCACAGATTGTCTTGGGGTTCCCCTCCCCGGAGCCTTGGCCGTGGCCCTGGGCAGCCTGAGCTGGGCTTTGGGCGAGCTGACCTCACTGGTCCCCGCCAGCCTCAGTCTGTGGGAACAGTCCTTGCTGCTTTGGTGTGCAGTGGCACGGGGCTGCCCTGCAGTGACTCGCTGTAAATGGTTACGAAGAAATTCATTGAATAAACCCCATTCTTTAAATTTGAAAATAGCCTTTGAAATAGATCCCTAGAGAACAGCAGGCCGTTATTTGAAAGGAAGACNTTGGCCGTGGCCCTGGGCAGCCTGAGCTGGGCTTTGGGCGAGCTGACCTCACTGGTCCCCGCCAGCCTCAGTCTGTGGGAACAGTCCTTGCTGCTTTGGTGTGCAGTGGCACGGGGCTGCCCTGCAGTGACTCGCTGTAAATGGTTACGAAGAAATTCACTGAATTAACCCCAGTCTTTAAATTTGAAAATAGCCTTTGAAATAGATCCCTAGAGAACAACAGGCCGTTATTTGAAAGAAAGACACGTAGACAGCCTCAGAGGGACACAGACATCANGCACCTGTGTGGAGAACAATCAGCCGGGGTAGCCTACAAGTGAAGTTGGCTTGTGTCTACGTCTGCAGCACGCTTCTTGCCCTGGTTCTCTTTTTTTCAGTTCGTATTTAGAGGTGTATCTTTAAAATATAATTGATGAAATTTCTCACCTGAGCTTTATTTTCTAACAGCCATTAAGGTCAGATTTCAGGCACAAATTGAAAATACAGTATCTAGGCTTAACAGATACTTGTAACAAATGTAAGCTTATCTGAACATTGTGTATGCATGGCTGTCTCTCCATCTCTGTGCTTCACATACAGCAAAATGTTTTTGTGTTGGTAAATTACCAGGATGTAAAAGGCTTAGAAGCCTTCCAGGCACATCGTGAGGTGTCACAGATGCTCAATGCAGACAGGCTGGTATATTTGTATTAGTGTTACGTGGCCTTGTGAGGTTGTTGCCATGATATGTTAGGACCATGAATATCTGGTTGATTTCCATTGTTTTCAGCTGGAATTGAAAAGGCTCCTTACAGTAATGATTGTTGGAAGTTTTCTTATGTTGCAAATTTTTGTTTTGGAGTTAGGAAAGCCTTAAGTTAGTCTAAAGTAAGGTTTTGCTGTAATTATTAGCTTATATTTGCTTAATCTCTTCAAACCACAGAAATTGTCATTGACAAAACAGTGCACAGGGGTAACTGACAGTGAGGCTCTTAGATTCTGCTGTCTCTCATATGTAAAGAGTAATTTGGATGTAGATCTATAGAATCAAAAAGGAGGCTGTTGAGGGTTTCTGGCTTTGAGGAATGGAAGAAAATGCTTTTGCAGATCTCTGGGTGTGCTCACAAGCTCAGCTTCCCAGAATTTGACAATGAACTATTCAGAATATAAAATATGTTTTTATCCAAACCGATGTGTTGATGACTTTAAGTAAACTAATTATGGCATATAATTCTTACCTCGCATGTCTATTTAGAAAGATTAGCATTAGAGATAGAAATCCATAATTTACTTGTTAATCTGTTCTTTTCCCATTTACTCATCCAGTTTGCTATAAAAATATATTTATATATTCCAAGCTCGTACTTTAATAGATGCCATATTCTGAATGTAAAAATAGTCTGCATGTGTTGCACAAAATGCCTTTGGGCAGGAGAGGAGGGGGATATCTGTCTGGCTGACATGGAACATAAGAAAAAATCTGAAGTACACTAGAGCTAAATATACTGATAAGCGTGCCGCTGTGGGTGAAAATAGGTTAAAATGTATTGAGTTTAGTCATATTAGCACATTAAATGCCAACAGAGGTCATACCCAAACCTTTATTTCAGAAATAATCACCATTTTGCTGCGAAGGCAACTCAGACCTTGTAGTGTGTGCAAACAAAGGATATATTTCTTCAGAGCCTCATTATGAAGGACGACAAGTGTCACTCTTTGTTCTGCCGGCAGTCTGCAGTGCTGGTGCAGAACGTGGGCACCGCAGTGCTTAAATAAACTTTGCATGCCGCAGCCCAGCACATGTTTTGAACAAGTGGTCCTTTTTAAAAGTAAGTCTGGAGCAGATGTAAATGGACGTGGCCAGGCTCTGACTAATCTGCTTTGGGATGTGAGGCTGCACGGCTGCACTGGGACCAGTCCATCATCGCAGGGAGAGGTGTGAGGATGTGGCAGGCATATGGATGAATGCAAGGCAGTGGGAGGTCCTGCCTGAAGGGGCAAGGTTGGCCTGGTTCCTTCTTCAGCTCATGTGCAGGCTTTGTGTTTCAAAGTATATAGGCAACATGGTGTAAATTGAAGTGGCTGTTGGTCAGGCATCAGGTGATGTTGCCGTTCAGACAGAGGGTGGGGGCCTGGCAGCCCATGCTATTGTAATGCTATACTTCAGTTACTGAGTTTGGAGGGTTTGCTTGTTTTGTTTTGTGACTGCTCTGCCTTTGAGTATTTTTTGTGTGAACTAGAAAGGAGGTTTGGAAGCAGACCCTTGGCTAAGCTCTCTCAAGTCCATCTGTCTGTCCAAGTCACTTTAAGTTTCTTTCACTTAATAGTGTTTAAACATAAAGTCACAGAGAGTGCTGAGGTTGGTTAGCAGTGCTGGCAATGCTAATCAAATGTAATTCAGCTGACTGTCATGTGAAGGAAGATAAGGTAGGGGGAGAAGGCGGCAAGTGACTTCAAAAGAGCTCCTCAGAAACTCAGCTCTGCTCTCATCTGCCTTTCAAATCTGGCTTCTCCTGCCCCCCTAGAGTGAATCAGCCTGATACTGTAGCAATTTCTGTGAGAAATGGGGTGAAGTGTTTGGAATGCATCAAAGGGGTGAAGCAGAGAACATCTGAGGAAGATCACCTTTTATCTGATACCCTCTTTTTTGATTGCAGAGGAGGTCAGGTCTTTGTCCCCTCTTTTCACATTACCAAGTTTTGTGTTGCTTTTTCTGTGAAACAAGAATGGTTTTATTGCAGGAATTACTGTCCTTTCGTATTCATTGATTTGAATTACATGATTTATTAGGAGAGTGTGATCTTTTGTCCTTCGTGCTCCATGCTGTATACTTCTCATGTTGAATATAATTCTGTTCTGAAGTAGACTGAGAACGTGTTTTGAGTACCTATGCAGGTGTATAAACACAAGCTGTGGATATATGTATGGATGCATGGATGGATGTATGTAGTATTTTGAACCAAATGCACAGCAGAGATATTTTGATTGTCTCAGTCCAACTGTTGCAAATGTGGAGAAGTTGACAAAAGAACTAAATGTAGTTTCTCAGAAAGTTGTACGGGACAAAGAATTTGTGACTTTTCTTCTTTCCTTGTCTCTTTTCTGTGTTGAACTGCCTTTGAATGGTTAGATCTTCAAAAATACACAAGGCCTGTGCTGGTACTGATGGTAAAAGCCCTACAGATTTTTTCTAGGAGCACAGTTACGGCAGTGCTCTGTCCCTCTATTTTCAGTTGTCCTTGCTGCTGCTATTGAGCTGTAGAAGCTGACTTAAGTTTTCAGAACAATTCTTTGTTACCAGCTTGTCTAGACTTTAAAGGAGCCAAAAGGTGTGAATGCTTTTCAGGATGTGTTAAATAATTTTCCTTCTAGTATGATATGGAAGTGTTTCATTTTAGGATTGAAGCTACAGTTATTGGTTGCACCTCCCCATCCCTCCAAGAAAAACACCACATTTTTAGTAGAGAATGACATTGAGTTGAATTGATAAAAGATAGTAGCAAAACTTAATAATGTTTTTCAACTTCAAGCAAACTATTAATGTTCATTTTTTGTACTTTCCAGAAACAGATGGAGTCACATTTAGAATTCAAATCAGCGTGAAAGAGCTACTGGATACAGATATACTTTTACAGCTGCTATTTCATTTACCAGTCAATTATCCATCGACTCTACCAGAAATTTCTGTTAGCTCAGACCAGCTTACAAGGGCCCAGTGTATGGACATAAAAGATAAATTACTTGAGCAAGCGAAGAAGCATCTTTCTGAACCCATGGTGCATGAGCTGGTTCTTTGGATACAGCAGCATCTTAAATATGTCATTAAGCAACCAGCAACAGTTTGCAATGAAAAAACTACTTTGTCAAAAGGAGCAAGTACAGAGGATGCTGTCTGGATGCTCCTTTTGCATTTAGATCACATGAGAGCGAAGGCAAAATACGTCAGAACTGTGGAAAAATGGGCTTCAGATCTAAAACTGACTGGAAGACTGATGTTCATGGGCAAGATAATATTGATTCTTCTTCAGGGTGACAAGAGCAACATTAAGGTGCAGGAACAATGAATGTTGACTAGTTCTATTGATTTACTACTGAAACTGAATATTTTCTGTGTGTTTTTCCAAGATTAGCAATTTTGGAAGCAGATTGATCAATAGGAGAATAGGAAGGCCCAACAACTTGATTCCATGTTTAAGAAAAATTAGTTATGCTGTAAGAAAGAAACCAGTGAAGCCTGTGTCCCATATGCCATTGGATTCCCACTGGAATTCTGCTCTTGCATTCCCTATGTTACCTGACTGTACTATGCTAGATTCAGTCTCCTCTGTTTCTGAAACACCCCATAAAGTAACCCCAAAGACAGGAAATTTGTGATCAGAGAGTAATAACGTATACTAGTAGCTCATTCCTAGCTGTCTTCTTCCTTGTCACCACGTGGTGCTCCTACTGTACTTTTGAACTTGTGTTTATGTAGTCCTGCTGCATTAGGTGGGCCTTTATGGCGATACTGGAGGAGAACGTTTTGATCTTTCAAACTCAATGTTTTCTAGATTACTTAAGACTGCACTCAGCTTCAAGGTGATGCATTGAAACAGACAATGCGCTTTTTGGAATGAACTTTCAAAATGTGATTACTGTGTTCTGAAAAAGATCTTTGTTTCGTATAGATTTCTGAGTTTCACTAAACTTGAAAGATGCTGGCTGACATTTAATATTTTGTTCTTTTTGTCACTTAGGAGTACTTGATTCTTCAGAAAACTTCTAAGGTAGATGTGGACTCAAGCGGAAAGAAATGCAAGGAGAAAATGATTAGTGTACTGTGTGAGACAAAAGTACAGTCACAGCATAAAAGGTATAATTTAATAGTGTTGTGGATAGAAAAGTAACTGAATCGATAATTACATTCTGACAAACCACGGCATATTCATGAATTTCTCTTGTACAATGTAGGTTTCAGATGTTTGAAGTCAAAGAATATTCAACGCTGGATGAGCTACAAAAGGAATTTGAAACTGCAGGACTTGCAAATCTCTTCTCTGAGTTTGTGCCTCCTCTCTTAAAATAAAAATAAAGCACTGGACTCTATGACCAAAGTAGTATTTGACTGCAGATGCTGCTGGGAGATAAAGACTGTTTTGACAAACAAATGTTTCTACAAAAAAAGAAAAAGAAAAAAAAAGCCAGGAGTTGCATTAAGGAGAAAACAACATATACATTAAGAATTGATTTTTTGACTTCCATGCATGATATAACTTTTTCAGTGAAATGTGGATTTAATTATGATATTTGTGTGGTAAATATGAAATACTGGGAGAAAATAGTGTTAAAATATTAATCTTTTGATTAAACTGTTTTACAGTCCCGATTTTCAATGTTTTGTTTTTATCTCTTGTGATAGTGGTCTTCCATAATGGCCTGCTAGAAATTGTGACTAATTTAACTTTGGAAGCTTATGTAAAGGTATTTTTCTAAAAAGCATAGCAAACAGATCTTAGTATGAGAGGACAGCATATACTTAGCAACCCTGAGGTGTTTGCTGACATTTCTTTCTCTGTTTACTTGAATCTATAAATACTTAGATGTTGATTTAAAGAAAGAGCTCATGTGGCTTTGGATTTGAAAACCCTAGAAACGTTTTTCTTAATGCTAGTTTTTATTCTAAAATGTATAAAATCACTGACGTGGAGAATTTAAATTGATTTAAAAGCTGTATATCAGCTGAGGTAAAGCCAATTGTAGTGTTTTCTTTGGTGGATTTATGTCCTCAGCCAGATCTTTAAAATCCTCCGGTGTTCTGGCAGTAGAACAGTAAGGTACTTTGTCCCAGCCCATATCAACATCTTGGCCATTTAAGTCTAGCTGGGGCCTTATCCAGCTTGCATATAAATCAGCTGAATATTCTTTCTGTTAATTTTGGGAATCGGATGGAATTGTTTTCCTGGTCGTGTGATCTCAAGTTGTGTATGACTGCAAAAGTAATTGAGGTATATGGTTATGGCCATCTTTCTTGCAAGCACAGGTACAGACTCTCCTTCAATTTCTTCCTCGCTGCTGTAAAAGCTATGACATTTAGCTGCTTTAGAAAAGCCATTCATGGGGTAAGTGGCTCCAGTTGCACTTGGTTATAAACTCGTGTATTTTCTGGAATGTTACTGTTACCTGATGCCTTCTTGGTTAACTGTTTGGACAGAGCTTTTCAAAGCAGCTACGTGATTTTTGTATTCCAGGATCTGTAAAAAGAAATGTAGAAAACAGAATCACAGTGCCATTATCACAGTTGACTTTGTTACTCACTAACTTACAGTGGACAAATCAACAAGTCCAGTACAGAAAGGACTGTGGTATTTATGCTTGATTTGATGTGCTTCAGAAGAATTACAAATCTGATCAGCTTGATACTGTTCAGACAGCAAAGAAGAACATGAAAACTGATGTCTGTCTGATTCTGTCAAAGCAAATGTTTCTGCCTACCCGTCAATCAGTCACTTATTTTGAAGGATAGGAGAGATATCTTGTGTTCAGACAAGTAAACAATATTTTTAAAGGTTGTTCTTTTGGAAGAATGTTGCAGCTGTCTGTTAACAGATGGTATGTTTGCGTTTACTGGTAAAAGAGATGGGTAAGCCTGTGAGCCCCTGGGGCACAGAAGTCATCGAAATGCATGCTGTGGTGCATGTTCCTCCCTCCAAAGGAAGTGAAGCAGACACAGAAGTACAAAGCACAAGGAAACGAAGCCAAAGCTCCTGAGAATTGTTAAGAGGGCATGTTTCAGTGTCTGAAAAGTAAGTGAAATATATATAGTTATTGGAGAAAGACATTTTACTTGCAAAAAAAAGGGAACAGAAAGAAGAAAACTGCAAAGAAAAATGTTTTAACAAGTAAGAAGCTAACTTTGTTGTGGATATTGCAATATAAACAATCTTTGAACAGCTTGTTCAGTAAAGTCTTGTTTCCTATGGACTTGCTTGTCTCTAAATTGTGCGCATGAAACCTTTCCTGTAGGTAAGGCACTCATGACTGCTTTCCCAGTGGGATTTCCCTGTGTCTGATACTGGTTATGATCTGCATAAATCATTAAAGGATCAGTAGTATTTTTCTTCTCAGTCTGCTACCTGTTTTCATCAAACCTGTTAGAACTTCCTTCAGATTGTTAAGCTCATTTTACCGGGAATAAGTTGAATTTAAAACGTAAAGAAAAAATGTAGTAAAAATATGCATGCTTCCTTATGGGCAGCACAGCCGTTGCTGTGAAAGTCAGGCTGCAATGAAAGCTGTAGCAGTAGGACTGATGACTTGAATTATCACGTTTTTTAGGATGAAACTGTGGTTTAATTGGCCTCTATGAATCCCTTGTTTTATTAAGTGTGAAGAAAACAAAAGATGGATTAAGAAAGATACATTGACACTGGAGAAAAACTCAAACCCAACATCAGCCCTACTTACACATTTGTTCTTATGTGAATGCATTGCCTCCAGAGCATCTGTCCTAATCTTGAATGAGATGTGCTCTGCTCCACAGAAGGATGTTCTACCTCCAGCCTTGGGTGGGCACCTGCTATTTCCAGAGGAGATGTATCTGGCTGTCTCAGGCAGTTTTGTTACTATAAGGCATGTTTAGAGAGAGGAGCCAGAATAAAACTCCTTTCTTGCTGTATCATCTTTGAAAACAGTATTTGTACTTTTAGGGTTGGTATGTAAGGGTTGTAATCGATAGATCTTGAAAAGAAATCTGTCTGAGCAGCCAACCATTCAGGAGAGTTTCGTGGCTTTAGTGAAAGTAATGGAGAGTTCCAGATGAGGGAAGTATTTTCCTGAGGGACATCATCGTGGGGTTGTGGGGAATTTGTCAGCCTTCTTCCCCTCTCCACCTATTCAGTCTCGTTTAAGATTATAGTTCCCTCCCTCCCTGCTCCCCATTTGTTTTTGTTATTCCGGGAGAGATGAGACACTGTAAGATGAAAATCACTGATTAAAAAACTAATTGAAAGTAGATTGGGTTGTTTTGTGAATAAAGCTAATTTCTGTATTTCTGTGGTTTTCTGTCATTTTCCTGTAACAAGACTGTATCTTATTTTGTGTGAATGATACACAATATTAGAATAAATTGTGCACGGAAGAGCTGTAATGAGCCTCAAATTAAAAAAAAAACACAAAACCAAAACAAATCAACAAACAAAACCATGTCATAGTGGAAAGATGTTTTGTTTACATGGCTTCTTTTAGAAACAGTTTAATAACACACATAGATGGATGATTTAAAACCCAGCGTCCCTTGATTTGTTCAGCTTATCTGTGAAAATAGAAACATAGTGGTGTTAGAGTTCATTTGGAGTAAGATGATGAAATGTTGCACATAGTGTATTTCTGTCAGAGTTTAAAACTGAGATGTCTTCTATTATGAAATAGTGCCACTGCAGGAATCAGCTTTCATATATCTTATAGTATTATTAACCATTATTATCCTGGTTTCTTGTCCGCAGCACGTGCAGTGCTGGCTGCACTCTGTTCTGGTTTTTATATTTTGTAGGTATACTTAATTTTTTGTTATATAAGAATCATGAATGTTTATATGCTTAAATATCAGCATAAATGGAGCTTGAAATGTGAATACACTAATAGCACTTTGCAGTTATTGTTCTGAGCTATTGTCATGCATAGGCTTTTGCATCAATATTAGTTCATGTTTTCTAACCCCGCAATATTAACTTGCAGCAAAGACAACTCTTCAGTGTGACAGAAGAAACTGCCTAAAAGAGATATTTTCACATTAATTTAAGGAATTCTTTGTACTCTAAAAATGAATACCTTATATTTTCAGTCAATTAGGTATTCAGATGCTTTAATTTTATGCTAATAAAGTAACAGTCATTACACTTCTGATTTTCTTTGCATTCTTTAAACAACATAATCCAAGTGATGTTTGTATCCCCCATTAGAAAGTGGCTGACTGTGGAACTATGGTAAACATTTTATTTTCCATGATATAATAGTTTGGATGCGCAGAGCCATTTTAGGATGAAACTCGAGACAAAAGATTTCTGCATAAGAACAGCGTCTTATTGTTAACTCCGTTGTTTTTGAGGCTAAGAAGTGACCAACTGATATGGGAAAGAGTGAAATGATCACTGTTTTCTTGAGCAGACCTTAGCAGGTGACTCCCCGTACTGTTGTATGGCTGCTGGCTGGAGGTGGGATGCTCTCTAGGTCTGGGTGGGGCCACTCCTCATACAGGTGGCACTCCTGCTACTCAGGGACACTGCAGTGCTAAATCAAGGCCATGATTTTAAGACCGAAGGTGCTAAAATCAGTGTACATTTGATGTTCTTTGGATGCACTTAGAAGAAAGAAAATGCAAAATATTTTTGCTGGTCTCTGCTTGAGCACTGAATTTGGAGTACTTTACAGAAGTGGGGAACATTTTTATGGAAGTGTATGCTATGAATACCTTTCAGCGAAGATAACATAGAAAGCAGTTCTTTTTCTAACGCAAATTGAGTAAATCGTGAGAGTGCTGCCCTTGTGAGAAGCTGAAGAGAAGTGGAGCTGTATGGATAGAGCTGTGCCAGAGGATGGTTTTCATTTGGTAGGAGTGGAGGTGTTAGAAAGGAACAGACAGCAACAAGAGCTGGTGATGTGGCTCTCAGAGAAGCCAAAAGAAAGGTGCTTTTCTTTTTTTGTTCTGTTTTGTTTTTGACGGATTACTCCCTGGGAAGAGTTGGGGGGATATAAGCAAAGATGCTGCTACTGTATCTAAGCTTCAAATGGAGTGCTTGAAATAAATGTGTGGCTTCATTGTCATTTTCTCTTTTTTAGCAGAGACGGCCTGTGCAACTGAGAGCAAATAATGGAAGGTTTCATGGGTAAGAGAACACTAACCTAGCTCAAGAGCTGTATGGTGTGCAGAGGAATTGGAGCAATTCTTAGAAATTTTCCTCAAATGACCAAGGGCTGATAGAGGCTTTCTTGAGGCAATAACCTGAAAAAGTCTTACAAGCTGGGGAAAGCAGGTGTTCCAGGTGGCTGGAAAGATCGGGGAGGTGAAAGGCAGCATTCAGAAGCTGGTTGGCTGCAGAGCACAGGCATTCCACAAAGGACCAGGAGGGTTGGCACAATAAATGTCTGTTTGTGTGTGGGATCAGAGCATGGGTAAGTGTTTAATTCTTGTGAGACTTTTTCTGTATAGATGTAGAAATCTGGAGTGGAGATGTTGTGCTGTCCTTTCTCAAATGTGCAGTGTTTTGGGAGACTTTTGTCCTTCAGTTCCATATAGATTGCAAAGGCATTCTCAAATGATAATAGGGTGATTGGTGATGTTACAGGGTTTAACTGCTGCAAACCTATTATGGGTCAATAATTTCATATGGGTAAGGGGTAAGAGCCACTCAGTATGAGTTAGGCATAGCATGTCGAATAAGAGGAAGGTGAGAGGGAAAGGAATAGCTTCTCACAAAGGGAAAGTTAATCTCTTACTTACATAGTTTGTATATTTTTCCTGTTCTTTGCTGAGTTGAAACAAATGGATTGCGGATAATTGTTTAGTGGTAAAAAAGTTTTCCTGCCTTTAGGCAGAAAGTGTGATTGAAAGCCCTAAGAGGGAAAGAACTGTTACGTTTCTTGTGAATCTGAAGTAGGACTGTGCTACAGCTCTCAGAATATTTCTTGCTAACAGCTCATCATTAAAAGTGCTGAAGCGAATGTTACAAAATTTCGGGGCCTTTTTAGGAATTGTAACAAGGAGGTGTATGTTTTTTTCTGGATAGAAATGAGGATTTTTATTCCTGAGCCAGCAGCAAGAGATTATATTTATGCCATTTAGTTGCCACCTCATCATTTTCCAATAGTGCAAAGCAAGAAAGTTTGGGATGTACTTTTGGAAGCACATCTTGGAGGCAGAACGAAATTTTTAACAGATTTGTAGACCTCACTTGTATATATATATATATTTTTAAGCATTTAAAAAAGTCTTTTTAAAGGGTTCTGATTCTTTATCCTCAATGAGAGATTTTGTTGTTGTGAAACAGGCTTAGCTTTATGCTGGCTGGTGGCAAGCAGAAGAGGAACCAGAGGCCTGGGAAAAGATTACTTTCATGGCAAAACATAGCTTGTGGCAATTGGAGTGACAACTCTCAGGTCAGGCAAGACTGTATTTGAAAGGCTACTCTAAGGGCAAGGGTTTTTTATTATTATTTTTTGCCTACTGAGACTGGAGGGGATGCTGGAACATGCTAAACCTTTGAACAATAACTACTATGTGAACAAATAATCTGCAGCAAAGCTCAGGATTTTGCTCCAGGTCAAACATGATGTGAGCTGTTCCAAAATGTGAAACTTTACTTTTGGATACAACGTGAACAGGATGAAGTTTTCACCACCAATCAGAAACCCATGGCTCCTCAGAAACAGGAGAAATAGAGTTGTTGCACAGTCTGGTAAACCCCAGAAATGTTACATATGCTACGTGGACATTATCCCATTAAATGTCCCGGTTATTATAGGGCTAGTTTTCATATGAGAGCATTTCCAGCACTGACACTAAAGGCCATGTGAGGGCAGGAAGACGTCACTCCAAAGGTCTGTGCTATGCAGCACAATCCTGCGTTCTTACTGTGAAATAGCTTTCCTTTTGCCAAGTGTAAGAAAATGACCAGACCCAGAGAGAGAACCGCACAGCCAAACACAAACAGTATGGGATACAGGCTGCCAATCTGTGAGAAGCCATACACTGTCACTTATATAAAGAGAACAATAATTGTTTGCTCCTCTTCAGAAATGCAGTTTATGCAGTCTATATAAAAGCAAATTATTTAGTGCAGTGTGAGAAAAATTCTATTCCTATCTGAAAGCAATTTAATGTTAACTGATGAAAACATTAGAAGATACCAAGCCCAGTATGAATCTCTTTGGTGGAATATGTGACATGGAGGAGTGGCTTATCTCACCAAAGCCTGCCTCCATTTCCAAAGTAATTTTTTTTTTAACTTTTTTTTCACTTTCTTAATAATACAGGAAGGGAGAGGGACAGATCTGCTAGAATAGTGCCCTTATCATCTTTTCAGCCTATGCTTATGTGGAGAGGAGTAGCTGGGAGTTGAAAGGGGAAAAATTCTGACTACTGTGCTTTCTGTGAGATAAAGGGTATTTTAGAATCCCTTGTCTCATGCATGAAACCCGGCAAAGGGGAGTTATATTAACACACAGAAGAGTCTGGGGGAAAAACAGATCTTAGCCTCAGGAGCCTGCTTTTGACTCTTAGTTTGTCTGTGCTTTGTGTGTCTTTGAAAATGAGTGCTGAAAGGGGACTATGAGCCATGCTGGCTCACATTCTTGCAGTGACCCGGAGAGGTGAAAGCACCAGGAGAAAGATCTACTTTAAATGTTTAAGGAAAAAATAATTACTGAAAAGTGCGGGTTAAGAGAAGAACAAGCATCTTCTGTGCTGCGTTACCGACGGATCCACCACTCACGGGAGACATTTGTGACAACAGTCTTTCAGTGGGTGACATTTATGTACACGATAAAGAGACAAGACCTCTTTATGTAAAATTTGCAATGAGCTTTCTAATGTCATCAGTTTTTTTTAGGCTTAAAAAATCCCTTGTCTAATAAAATTAACTCCCTGCATGCAGCAATTGGTTGTCCAGAATCAAGGAGGATAGGCCCGCAGGTGTGTGCGAGGTGGGATATTGCTGCTGGCTGTGACTGATGCTCTTGGACTGAGAGTGGCAAAAGAAAACAAGGGAAACGTGCCATTACATGTTTTTCTGCAAATATGTCTGGGAGCTGGGAAGGGAGGGGTACCTGCCAGTGGTATAGGACCCAGCCACAACTCTATTGGGTTCACAATGTAGGATTTGATAATAAGGCCATAAACATTGTGCCTCTTGAAAGCAACAAGATTTTTTTGTCTCTTGAAACCTTATAATAAACTGAATCCAGTAATAACTAGAGGTGGTTAATCTGAATTCAATCTAGTAAGATAAACTCTTTGCACTTGTGTTTTTGCTGGGTGATGAACGGGCAAGGCTTCTCATTCAGCCATCACCTTACATTCTTAGCTTCAAAAGTGAGTACAGTGTTTTAGGATATTGAAATGTGGGAGTCTGAAGAACAAATCCTGACACTGTCTCAATAGGATGCACATTTCTCTCCCACGTTTCGCATGGAGTGGAGGATAGGAAGAGGCAGGTTGCTCTTTACCCTGTTCACCCCCTGCAATCCTGCAGCAATAGTCACACGAGAAGCTTTGTGGTAGGAGGTGTGCTCCCACTGCTCCCCTCAAACATTGCCTTCTCACTGAATTTACAGTGACCTTGATTTAATCCAGAATAAGCGACATTTTGGTAAGAAGTGACTATCCCATTCAGATACTGTCTTAGATCTGGCAGGCTGCAGTGCCTCAGAGTATTTTGATAAGCATCATGTCTCCTTGGAAACTACTACTTAGCAGAAACTTGACGCTCCGTTTGGAGTGTTATGATTAATTTAAGCCTTGCTTCTGCCAAGACACATGGTATGGGCCGCCTCCTACAGAAATGAGTAGTCTTGTTGAGTTTATCAGGACAGCTCTCTTTGTTCGAAAGTGTTCCCGTGGGGCTTAAGAGTTCTTCACCAGTGCTCTTCAGGCTGTGTTTTAAGCTCATTGGTTATAAATCTCAGTTGTTATCTTTAGGTATACTTTCAGGATTCTGATGCCTAATTCAATAGCTTAAAAACATTTCTGAAAATTCTACATCTACAGTTACGAATAAATGTAAAGCTCCTTCTGAGGCCATTAAATAGTATTTTAATTAGGCTGGCAAAATTGCTTTCGGCTTGTCTTTATAGTCTTTAGAATCTTATTTCTATTAACAAAATGGTAATCAACGTTAAATTCTAAAATGTAACCAAAGTAGGTCATATTTTTATTAACTGAAGATAGATAATGAATGTGTCCTATATAAAGATTTGGATTAAATCATCTGAGATGCTGAGGATAGTATTTTAATTAAAGTAATCCTTATTTGCATCTAACAAACACTACTGCTACTTAGGAATTTAAGACCTTAGTGATGCATATTAGTGCATTACCTCAACGAATCTGATAGAGATTTAATACTTGTATTTGAAGTAGCAATCTGTCATAAATTAAAAGCATTTGCATAATGCATTTAAATCATGTTATTCTCTGCAGAGTTGATAGAATTAAGGAATAGATTCAACTGTATTTTTAAAGATTTTTGTAGTTCTAGGAAGGTGTCATTTGTTGTTCAGTTAGTCCTCGTAATATCCTATGATATGCATGTCTGTATTATAAGTATGATAAATATCTTACAATATCATACCAAATAAAAATTGCTTGTAATGCAGAAAAGCTCAGCTATTATGGCAGTCTTACATCTGTGGATTAAGTTTCTCCCCAACCTCCCCGGGTGGTTCAGAACATTTTGGCAACAGACTGACAGGATGAGTTGCTGTGCAATTTCCTCGGGTCTGTGGAGAAACAGAACTCGGCAGGCTGTCCCACTGAGTTCTAGAGTGAGGCCATAACATCCTAAAAGCTTGAAGGAAAAGTTAATAAATTGCATCATTGGCTATTACAAGTCCTGTGTTTGAAGTAGAGACTGGGCCTGGGATATTGGCAAAAGAATGGTACGAAAGCATGTTACAGCCTGGTGGTACAGATGTGTGCACAAGAGTGGTACCCACACAATTTTAGTGAGAATTATCTTAGAAGTCATTTTCACACGTTGAATAACATAACCAGAGGCATTTAAATTAAATAAATTCCAAGCATGCTTTGTCCCTAAAGACTTTATCTTTCCTTTCGTTTCTAGGTTGCATTATCTAATTTTTGAGACCCCGGGAGAGACAACTGTGAAATGAAGATGACAGACACCTTGCTCGTTGCTGTGTGCTCACTGTGTGCTGTGCCTCCTTTGCTCTGTGGCACTGGGTCTAGATGGAGTTTAGTAACAGTTCTTGTAATACCCTTCACTGAGTTAAGAGAAATTCTCCTTTCTGAAAGTGGCAAAAGCTTAGGCTGAGAAATGCCATCCAGAGACCACTGGGAGCCTGCCTGCCTTAGCGCTTGGCCCCTGAGAGCAGTCAGCGAGATGGTTCTGGACTGATATAAGGAATGGGCATCATCTGCAGGGGAACTCTTCTCTGGTTCACCTCCTTGTGCTGTTTGCTTTCACTGGTTTCTCCCAGGGACGTCATTTGTCACTTGGGTGATGTATGGGGGCTCTCTAGTCAGGCTTGCTGGTTACCATCAGCAGTACCCCGCTGGGAGGGAAGGGTGTCACAGCAAATCTGCTGTCTTCCTCCATTAAAAGTGCTTGCTGTTCTGATGTTGCTCTTTGCAATGCTAGATCTTCTTTCCATTTCACACTGGGGGATGCACAGAAGAGACCCAAGGCAGCATTGGGTGTGATTTGCTGAGCTCCTGTATGGGCAAGGACTTCCCTACATCTTTAATTCTGCTCTTCTCCTTGGGATAATCTGTACTGATATTTAAAATGTCTTTTTTGTTTGTGTAATTTAACCCCGCTGCTGTACTGGGAGCCACGCTGTGCAGTTATTTTCTCTGGGGTATTTATGACCATCACAAACAGTATCTTTCTTGCTCACAAACAAAAAGTGAATCAATGGGAAGATCATAAACATTATCTTTATTATCTTTCTCCCAGAAGAACCCCACAACCATAAATGAACAGTGTCCTGTAAATTAACATAAAAGACTG
The DNA here is from genome assembly GCA_002909625.1 of Bambusicola thoracicus. Lineage (NCBI taxonomy): Eukaryota > Metazoa > Chordata > Aves > Galliformes > Phasianidae > Bambusicola > Bambusicola thoracicus. The sequence continues at coordinate 43,279 of PPHD01000836.1, forward strand.
CCTCTATTAGGAGTTTCATGCTATTTGTAGCCGAGTAATACTTTATTTATGTCAAAGTGATTGAACATAACATTCTTGCTGTATGTAGGTGATGATTACGGCAGTCACAGATGAATCTCTTTTCAGGAACAAGTGACTTTGCTGTACTAACTTTGTTTGATTTTCTACCTGTACTTTAGGGAAATCGGGGAGAAGAAGACTAGGTAGCACAATGGGCTCTTTACTACCTCAGAACTTTATTATAAATGTCCTTTAAAATGGTAACTGATTTATGGAATTTATACTTGTCTATACTGTTTGCATTTGGCATTGTTAGTTATCAAATTACAATCTTTCCTATGTTTGTTATACTGTGGTTGCTGGTTGCAGCAATTCTGTCTCTGAGAACTGTTTATTTTAGTATTCCTTAGATTGATGCTGAAAATTACATGTTAATTTTTCTTTGTTCATACGCTTGTGTCGCAGGCGTAGAAAGACCTCAGATATTGAGATCAAAGGTTGCTAAACTTTGCTAGATAGCATGGCATAGAGCTCGGCTGATGAATGGTGCTGGGACTTGAAATAAGAGTAGCAAGTCTAAGAGCATGAGTCACTGTACTAGGTCCTCGTGTCTGCAGAAAATTTGTGTGAACTGCTGGCTGAAAGCATTGACAATTCTCCATTAGTAATGAATTACAGTAGTAATTTCATTAATTTCTTCACCTCAGTCAGGATATGTTAGTGTAAGTTGCTTAACCAAGCATCAGAGGAGCCATTGCAGTTAACCTTTAGTCCTTTGCTGTGTAACCAGGACCAGTTAAGAAGTAAATTAACGTAACATCCCTTTAAAAAAAAATTACTTTAGATAAGCAGTGGACATAATTTTTGCCTGTTTTTAATTTAATAGCAGGTTTATGGTTTTATGCAAAACCATTCACATTACATCTGACCCTCTGGGAGCTGGGTTTTTTCGTCTGTGTAATTTGGTGTCTTTAATAATCTGCTGTCTGTTAAATCCAACACAGGCTTGATTAATGAATTGTGATGAACCAATGCATTAATTTACAGGTTCGGTCTAATACCCTAAAAGGCTACATCAGTGCTTCTAGTTATTAATGCTAATAAACTTGAGAGAAAAAGCAATGTGAAGAGGGGTAAGGCAAGGCAATGTGCGACAAGTCTTGTCTTTATTCAAGCATTTGTATGCATCTACTTTTCTTACAAGAGGGCGGCAAAAACCTTTTACAACACACAAAATCAAATCAAGAACTGCTTAGTACTGTTTAAAAATATTACAGATTTCCTGAAGCTGTTTGTGCTCCGCAGTCAAATCTTTATTGACTGCTTAAAGTAGTTCAATAGTTTTTCATGCTTTATTTTTAAATACTGTGTAACAGTTTTGAAGTCATTTGCTGTTAAATCTATGTCTGAAACACTACTGTGAATATAAATTTTGCTGTAAAATCACAGCAGAAGCCTGGTAGATGCAAGGTACTTATGGACAGAGGTATGTATATACATGAGAATGGTGGGTATTTGACACTAGCAAGCGACTCATTCCTAAGACAATGCCGAGGCTTTTGAGATGGTACTTATCAAGACTTTAAATAAATGTACAAGCAAAATTGTATATATATGTATATACAGACGTTCTAAAACCTTAATGAGTCTATTGCTTGTAAGGTTTCAAAACAGTGGAGTGTATCTTGCTGAGTGAGTCTCAAAATCAGAAAGGAAACTGTAATGGATTTATTTATTTTTTATTGAGACAGTAGAGTTTGGGGATGGGACAGCAATATGGTATGACGGTTTTAGGCTGGTGTAAAATGTATGAAATTTTGTCTTTGATGCTGAGCCTTTAGATCTTGAAAACATCTTAAAAGAGCATAGAAGTTCAAAGAAGGGTTTTTTTGTTCTCTCTCTGTGGGTATTAGCTCACAATACTGGAGCTTAGGCAACTTCAAATTATAATTCCGGCCTTGCCTTGTTCTGATAAATATAATCTAACAATTATTATTTTAGACATTGATGTATCCATCTTTCTGTCTATTAAAATATAGCATGACGTTTAAAGCCCATTTTAGCAATCATGCCTGAGGCATTTTCTTTTCTAGTGGGGCACAGGAATTTTCACTTGTCCTTGAGATAAATGACACTGGTACGGATTTGGCATCTCTAAGTCTTCTTTCAGCACCTATGGCACCAAAGCATTGCTGGAAATCTTGAAATGATACAGAAAAACTGACACTGCTTAGACTAAGCCAAATCATTTATCCCTGTTTCTCTTGCTTCTTACACTTCCCTACTGATAGGGAGAGAATAATCTCTGCTTCATCTCAGCTATTTTAATAGGATTCAGAACACATGATCACATTAGATACTGTACCTGAGGCAATCTGTGTTTAGACTGGTGATAATTACATGCAAAAGTCATTCAACAATGAGGCAATTAATGCTGATGAACTTTAATAAAGTCAGCTGTCAGCAATAGATATTGCTGGCAAGTTTCCTAATCCTATATTTATAATGCTTTGAAATTCCCTTATGTTCTGTTCTATAATACATTCCTGTTTAACGGGATAAAAACACAAGTAGTTTACCACCAGAAAATATTGCCAGCAACATATTCATATATGACACAAATATGAACGAGGAGGTCAGAAGTCAGCCTGGTTATCAGATTTGTGTTTACCAAAGAAGATGATAGACAGAACCAGACAAATCCTCTAACTCTCTCAGCAGAGGAGAAAAAAAGCATTAGATAAGGAAAGCAGGGCTTACACTTTGTCTCATTGTTGATTAACAAGCATTAAATTATGCTTAATGTCAGATGTAGACAGGTCATTGTAATGTGATGTCAGTGTAAATTAGAGGATCAAGACTGTCTGGGATTTGCAAAATTCCGGAATCTGTACTCTTTGCGACAGATAAATACTTTTGTGAATTTCTTAATTATCCTAATTGGTTGTATGACCAGATTTACTTACTGGAAAATTCCATTATAAAGCCATTATTCTTTAGAATAGAAAAGGGACAGTGACTCCTCAGCTTCTTTGCCTTTCTTTAGGCAACTGTGGAGTCCCAGTATTTGGCAAGGTGTCGTTTGAAGGGGAGGAATAGAGTCCTCCTTTTTGAAACTGTTGAATATTGTGAAGACAATACAGAGCTGTGGTTCCTTCCTGTAGATCAGTTGCTTTAAGTCTGTGGGCAACAGCTTAGGAACCATGGCTTTAATACAAGGGAGGTGAAAAATGCAAAAAGATTAATACAGGACACAGAAGTAATAGCTCATGAAAGAGTACATATAATTCCATGAAATGATATATAAAGACTCTGAAATGTGGAAATAGATTTAAAATGGTGGAAATAACATTTGTCTCATTGCTAATCCAGTACAATACATATAAACCATGTATCATAATAGAAATGTAACTTGTTAGGCTTATGGCAGAAGTTTCCCCTGGATCCTGTGGAAGCGCCGTGCTGGCAGGAGTACCAAACACTGTAGGTATGGAGAAAGACATCTCGCCAGATGCTTTTCCCTTTCTTTTAAGAATGCAATGGGAAGCTTCAGTGTTATTCTTCTGCAGTGTGTATTTTCTTATTATGTACAAAGGTGTTAAGGCCAGAGATGGACAGAGAGAATATCCTGTAAATTTATTTCTTCTTTTCCATTTTGGCTATGGTTTTGACCCTTGTCTGGCAGTGCTGGTGGCCTAAAACTGTGTGACCCTTCTGTCACTCTTCTTTTACCTGCCTGTGGCAAAAGCAGCACTGGTGGTCCTGCAGGGTGGTGAGCAGCCACTAAGGGCACGTTCAGTAGCTGAAACTACATGCCGTTTTCTATTTAAGCTGTTGGACCATGTTAATCATGAAAAAACATACACAGCCAAGGAAATCTGGTTACATCCATTGAAAGTGTGTTGTGGTAAGTGTTAAGGTTACAAGTGATGGTTCATGTGTACAAATCCTTGGTTTCGGATAGAAAAACTCAGGTATTTTGAATGAGGTTAAGTTTCTAGGGTGAAGCTGGAGATGAATCACAGCTGGATTTTGGCTTTTGGCTTTAATGTCTACTAATCTTTTTCTCGCAGCTGACAGAAAGATCGTATTGAAGTAGATAAGCTGTACAAAATTCCTGCTGTTTTAACCTGAAATCATATGATAGAAAGGTTGAGAGTTGGAAATGAAAAATGTAATGGAAAATGTTCCTCATCAAGTGCTGGAGGCAACCTGCAGCACAGCCTCAGCAGGAAACAGACGAGAGTCAGGTCTGACTCACCTGGATCTGTACGACCATGGAAAAAAAGTGTTCTGGTCTGGGTTTGGCTGTTGGTGTCCATTAGAAATGGAAAGGGAGAGGAGAGGGGGAACGGAAATATGGGGAGATGGGAATAGAAATGCCAGAGAAGTAAAACAGTCATGGGAGGGAGGGCTGTTGCTGTGCTGGGGAGAGCAGGTACAGCCCACAGTCCAGCAGCACTCTCAACTCCGTGCTGCAGTTTCAAGCAGCAGTTCTGCACCAAAGGGCTGCCAGGGAATTTGCACAGGGCTGCTCTGAACAGACAGAGCTGTGCTGCTTGCCAAGAAAGGAAAAAATTAATGCTGTGAGAGAAAAATTCATGTGTGTGTATGTGGGATCATCTATCCCTGATTGTGCTAAAGCAGGTGATAGTAACCTGGTATGGCTTTCACTTGCTACTGAGATCTGTAACATCTTTAACAATAGATTACATTGTGTAATAATGCCTTAAATTGCTGAGACATTTATGGTATGAGGTAGTGCTGCAAACTGCATAAACAGGCTCATCTCCACTATCAAATATAGGATGTTTGTGTGGTTTCCTTACTTCTTTTTCCTGGGACGACAGTGTATCCCCTAGGATTGGTGATTGGGCTATTTATTCTGTGTACTGGGCAGGTTCTTATGCTGACATTCCTTTCTATGTTACATCAGCGCAGGAGAAAAGGCTTTGAAAAAGAATCGTAGAACGGCTTGGGTTGGAAGGAACCTTAAAGGTTACACCGTTCATCCCCCTCACCATGGTTTTTTGTTTTTTGTTTTTGAAAAATTATTTGTCTGAGGCAGAGTGCATCTTAAATGTAATGCAGCTGTAATGAAATGTTGGATTTACAGCAATACTCTGCAAAATGCCAGGCTACATTTTTTTTTTTGTGTGTGTGTGGAAGGAAACAAGGAAAACAGCTGTAGAATTGAGCCACGGGTACCCTTTGAGACCCGGGAATGACCAAAAGCAGGTCTTTCCCAATATGTGGGCATGAATCGTGCATTGTGTGGAGCTGGTGTGCCTTGCCTCACATTTCCAGCTGGTAAAGCAGCTCACAGCTGGTTACAGTGGCCCAGCGGCGGAGGCATGTACTTGAGATGTCCTGGCCCAGAGAGGTGCCCTATTAGCAGCTGTGTCTGTCCCTGTTTGTTGAGGGGAAGTAGTTCAATGGAGCAGATTGTGAGTTGTGTGTTGGTTCCCTCCAGGAACCAGGAAGCTGCTGCAAACCAGCAAGTCTGCTCTGAAGTGGCCCCAGTTTCTGAGCAAGACAGGGCCCAGTCCTCTGTATTTTGGGAATTGCGTGGATGTAGGAGAGGGAACGTGGAGACACTGGTTTCAGGAACTTAGCAGCAGCCCTTGTGCTTGTGAGGGCTCTGTCCCTGTGCCTTGTGGGACCTTTGGTGTGAGCAAAGCAGCAATTATTAGTCACGAGTTAGGGCTGACTTTGTTGGCACCGTTTGCTTTCTGTATGTTCATTCCTTCCTTTCTTGTTCAGATAAAGAGACATATAGGAGAAACTTCCCGAGGAGCTTTTCATCCTCCTTCTATTTCATTTTCTCTCATATCATGTCAAACTCATTCTTGTAACCAGAAAGTATGTCACATCCCTCATTCCTGTGCATCCAGGCTCTGGCCAGGGCCTAGGCTGTAGGCAGTTTCACATTTTTGAACGCGACCGGCTTGTTATTTCTTTTGCGAGTGCCCCAAGTGGAAACAATGAGTAGGAGTGCAAGGGACAGCCCGTCCCCGCCGCGCTTTCGGGGCTCCTCTCCGCCCAGGCCGGCCAGTAAGAAGAGGCCGCCGAGCATCCGGGCTCGGGCAAAACCTTCCCCCGGCTCCGCTAGGGGATGCTCGAGGACCGTGCCGGGCCCCGGCCGCCGCTCCCCGCCGCGCAGCCCCGAGCTCCGGGCCGGGCCGTCTCCGCGGGCCCCGATCCCCGCCATCACGCGCCGTGCGGGCTTCAATCGGCCCCCTGCCCCAGCGTGGTATTTTTCTCAAAGACGTTAACATGAGGGTTTAAACGTTCAGTTCAAACCCGATTGTGCGTTGGAAAGGCTCGAGTGACACTCAGCCTTAGCGATAATTTCCTGTTAGCGTGTGTGTTTACAGGGGATAAGTAAGGTGTCTGCCTTTCTTAAGGCAGTACTGGGGAGGTTTTTATCCTGAGTGTACGCTAAGGGAAGTGTTGTGATGCCTGATTATTTCCCTTCTCGTGTTCTAAGACCGCTGCCTTCTTTCTGCTTATTTCCCGCGAAACATCACCTTGAAAAAGTTATTGCTTTAACAATGGAATTCTTGTAAAGTGCCCTAAAAATACCTCTAGCTACGTGACTGTTCAAAGAGTTGATGCATGACTGAGACGGCAGGCTTTGATTCACTGCCGACGTTTGTGAGACAACATGGCACTGAGTGATGTCGTTTCTGTTTTCACTGTGCTGATCTCCCACCGCTGATGGTTAATGAGTTAATACTGGACAGGCAGGGATACGAAGAAGGCAGGGCTATACAGAGTTCAGTGGAATTCTGTAAGGGAGATCTGGTGTCAAACCAAAATGCCGTTTCGTGTTTCATCGAGGTGAACTCCGGGTAGTCACACTGCTTTGATAAAATGTTTCACTTCAGTACTTGGTGTCATTGAAGGTGTCTTCTGTTTCCATTGCTCCGGAGGTCTTTTTTCCACAAACTTTCACAGTGGTTGCACTATTTCAGGTTTTTGGGGGCAAAGCAGTTAGTTTGTTGCCTGGGTTTTGTTTCACTTCTGAGCACGCTTAAGGAGCCGTGTTAGTAACAGGGCTGGAAACATGTTGGTAACTGTGTAATAATTGTACACTCTGCTGTCAAAAAGCCTTAGCAAACCCTTAAGTGAGTCTAATTAAAGCAGCCTTTGACAATAGCGATAATAAAGGATTACTCTAATTTACACTGTAATGAAAGGATTGTCCAACTAACTATTACAGGAAGCAGATAGAAATTGCATGCTGTGGTTTTATGATCTGAGCGAAGTCCAAGCAATCAACTTCCACGCAAACAGCAAGAACTGCAGAAAAGAAGCAGTTCCTCCCTCTTGTGAAGAAGAAAAGGGGTGCTCCAGTTATCCTGGTTTGCATCTGAAGCATGTATTTCTTCTGTAAACCTTGCTCATATGCACAAATCCAACCATTTTACTGCAGATAGAGCCTGACATGTTTTGTGTTGTCTGAACACCAAGTTTGGGTCTGGAAATATCATAGATCTGCAATAGTTTCTTTTTTTTTCCTTCCTCCCTCAGATTTTTTCTTCTTTTTTTTTCCTGTACTTTGTTTTTTGGCGCCTTCTACATTAAGTCAGGGCTGTTTCAGAGACATGAAATGACAGCTTCTTTTTCAGAGCATGATGCTAGATACCAATAGGATTGCCCTTCTCAAGTAAACAGGTTGCCAGCCTGTGAAGGATCGCGTGGTACGACAGTCATGTCAGCTGGACATATGGCTTTAAACTGCAGGTTAATCACTGGTGAGCCTCGTGTCAGCTCTCCACTTCTCTGCTGTGGATTCTGTTTTTTATTTCTTAAGAAGGTATGGAAGAGAAAACAAACGATGTACTTATTTTACTTCATAAAGAAAATTAGAGTCTTGAAGTCGAGTTTCCTTTCATTTTCTGAACTTCCAGTGTTCCAGTGAATGAACATATGAGGTGACTGGAATGTGGTTAATTTGCACATCATACTATTCTGTTTAGATGATAGCTGGTAGAAGGGCTAAAAAGCTGTATGTTTAAATATTGAGAAACAAGGACAACATGAGAATCAACAACCTTAGAACAGAATATAAAAGGCTGCTGCTGCTGGGCCTCATGCTGATTCTGTATATTATGAAGAAAACACAATAATAATAATAAGAAGAAGAAAGGATGAGCAACTGAACTGTGGATTCTGGCTTCACATTTTAGTTCTACCTAACTCTTGGTAACTTTACAATGAAAGATTCAGAAATTGCAGCCAATTACCATAATATGTGGTGGTTTGGTGGGAGCATGTTCTACATCAGACAGTTAAAAGGTTTTATTGCTATTAGGAGCTTGTTAATGCCCTTGATAATGTCTCTAGTTGCTTTGTAATGTCTCTTGTTGAAGTATAGAATTCTTTTATCTTCTTATTACATTATGCAGAAACTTGAATTGAAACGATATTTGCAGGAACATTTAAAGTAGTGCATCAATCAGTTTCAAAGAAGAGAAAAATGTTCTCAGAATAGCTTATAAAAGGATAACTGTCAGTTTTATTTTGGAGGAACAAAGAAACCAACGTAAAAAGCACTTTATTGTAAAAGCACAGTGTGCAATTCAATAAATATTCCATATAAATATAAAGGAAAAGAAAGTTCATAATTATCTGATGACTTGAAGGTAATTTAAGTAATACTTTCAGAATATAGCAAGCAGTGAAGCACCTTCTTTCCTGTGCATTCCTTCTCCCATATCAAGCCCTCAGTACAAGATAACTTAAATCATCTCTTTAGTGATATGAATCAATAAGGTATGGTTATAATTTAACATTACCTGTCAGGACTGTAAAACTCACAAACCACCTCACTGCATTAGAAAAACAGTGGCAGCGCCATCCCTCACTCCTTTTTTCTTTTCTTTTCTTTTCTTTTCTTTTCTTTTCTTTTCTTTTCTTTTCTTTTCTTTTCTTTTCTTTTCTTTTCTTTTCTTTTCTT
>PPHD01000837.1:0-20910 GCA_002909625.1 Bambusicola thoracicus
TTTTAATTTTGACACTGAAAAATTGTCTCTTGTTTAAATATGCAAAAAGATTCCAAGTCTGAAATGTCTGCGCATTGCAGTCAGCTGCAAACAGCACAGCTGAAGCATCTGTTATCCTTGGAGAGAGCCCCTGTGCCACTGTGTTCTGCGGCATGAATGCCCTTGTACCTGCCAGCCAGGATGGCTGCCTTAACGCTTCAGCTGCCTGCTGTGTTTTGTTGGGGCTGAGCACAGCAGGAGAGATGTACCACGAGGATAATGGAAGGCATCCAGAATTTGTCCTTATTCACTACGGTATCACCTATCTGAGCAAGTTTCTGTATAGCAGCAGAGCAGAAAATGCTGGAGCAGAATCTAGGTCATGATAAGAATCTGAAAGTGAGACCTGTGGCTTAGCTGTCAGGATCTGAAGTGGATCCAGGTCCTGCGGGTTTATTTGGAACAAAGTCACTCTTTAAGGGGGAGATCGGTTCTTAGAAGAAGACCATCTCTGTCACTGTGTGTTGTCCCTCCTTAAATCAAATCACATCCTGCAGTGATGCAGGAATTTGAGGCCGGGTATGCAATCTGGCACTTTGTGGGGTTTTTTTGTTTGGTTGGTTTTCTAGTAATTTTTGAGGCTTCATTTTGTAACGTATCGTATGTCAGAACACCTTGGAACCTGATTAAGGCTCAGCTCACACAGCACAGCACAGTCACCAGCTGGATTTTCTAAGCATACCTCATGAGCAGGACACAAATGATGCATGTATGTGATGGTCAGAGAGCAACTAGCAAGGCAGGGGCTGAGTGTTGTGGTTTTACTGTGGCCGACGTGGGCCACTGCTGATAGTTACTCTGGATATGCATTTCTTTCTTAATGCTTTGTATGAAAACAGTGTATTTTTCTTTTGTGATATCATTAGCAGGCAGCTGATGTCCAATATTGTCCTCAGTCACTGATTTGAGCTGCGTCCATGTCACAAAGCACGAGCCAACTTCGAAGCCTCATGTTCTCAGGTTTGGAAAGTATAAGTAATAGGATTAAAGGCAAAGGCCAGATGTCATGTTGTAAAGTATTATTTGTCTGTATACATGAGTTGATGAGTTGGGTAATTTAATTTAAGAAGGTAAGTGCTACACAACATGTGGCTGCTTGCATTCAACTATGCCTAGGGCATCTTAAAGCAGGTATCGTGCTTATTTTGCATGTAGCGAAGGTACTATGAATCACAAACTTATTGAACTGCTTTGTCTGTGATGGGAGTTGTGTTGGTAGAACTGATCACCCCTTCCTTTGGCAATGGTTTACCTACCCAGATCTTCACAACTATTGTGATATTGCTGTGTATCAACGGAGAATTCTCTTTTCTGAGATGACATTGCAATGACATTTAAATGCTATTTAAGCACTATTATTGAATATATAGTTGGATATTCAAATACTGAAGATCAAATATGATCCATGCCCAGTGATGGTGCAGTACTTCTGCTGGCCTGCCTGTGATGGAAATACAATGCAGAAATAACAGTATCTGGGATGGGATTTGCCAGTAGTCTACTGCTGCACAAGTCACAATGAGCTCTCATTTTTGTTATTAGCAAGAAACAAATACTGAGTCTGCAAGTTTATTTCTATAGCCATCAATACTGACCAACATGTCTAAATCATTAACTGACTGTTAGAGGTGCTTCTGATAACTCAATAGCATTGATGCAGTCCTAAATCTGGAGTTAAGGCACCGAACATGTAGGTAGACAGTCTTAAAGGAACCTTTCTTTATTAGATCACCTAATAAAAGTAGAATTAGTCACGTATTCTCTGTGGTATAAACCCAGGTGGAAGGATTATTGTGGTTAATATCTTTATATTGGCAAAATTTTGGAGTTTTCAAACCTATGGAATACTCAATGGCCGTTGTCTCAGAGTCATCTTCATCCGGCAGGAACATGTTCATATATCTAGACTTTTTTTTCCCCCACATTCCCTTTTAAAACTTCGATTGCTAGATTGACATCTTTAAGCAGAATAAAAACATTTCTTACCTCTTAACTGGATTACTTGAATGGCACCCCAGTTCCTCAAAAGATCAGTGCAGTGTTTAATGTCGCTTTATATTTATTTATTTATTTGTTTTTGCAGCAGTGCTAAATGACTTTGAATGTGACCAACACGTGGCAAAATACAGATATGCCATACTCTTTACAGTCATAATTTGGGACAGCAGAAGAACAAGTCATTTTATGAGCCATGGCACTGCCAGACATCTTCTTACAGTCACTGCCGCACAGTCCCCATAGCCCAGGAAGAACCAAAACCCCATCTTCAAGTTTCTTCCTCACCTGCTCCTAAATCCCTCTTAAGCCCAGTCTTTCTCTGAAAAATGGAGATTTGTTGCTGGTAGTGTTGCTTTTTCTGTGTACGGTCTCACTGTTCATCATTAGCAAGTTTTCCTACACGGTCTCTTTTCCTTTCTAATCCCTCTGCTCCGCTGCGTACTGGCTCAGCTCGCCGTGTTGATGCTCCAACACACCATTCACTGCTCCTTCCTTTCCTTCGTGAATACAAACTTTATTCCCCTCCTTGAGCTTTTATAGAGGACTAGTGGTGAAACACTCCAGAGACGAGAGTGAGAAAGGAGGGTTTGTTGAGAAAGCTAATCTAGGCAGGATCTTTTATACCAGGTTTTGATTCCCTGTGGGATCTGAGAGTTTTTTGTTGTTGGTTTTTCCCCTCGCTTTGGCACAATATCTGAACCTCTTAGCACTGAAAGGAGAAGGAGGAAAATTAAGAATGAGCTTGAGTATTCCCGTTATTACCAGTGTTGTAATAAGCTCTTTGCCTTCATTCTTCAGTACTCTCCCCAGTCCCAAAGCCCCTTTGGGGAATATCAGGCTGGAAGCTGTAGCACGACGCACTTACTGGAACCGCCTGTGGGGAGGACTGAAAAGGAGGAATGTGTGTGATAGTTGAGGGCAAATAGCTTTAATTTAATTAGTGGATTAATTAAAGCTTTCTCCCCTGGGTAGGGTATATATGTGTGTGTGGAGAAAGTGTTTCCTCAGCCTCCTGTAGCTGTTCTTCACGCATTTCTGTTCCAAGTGTGACTCAGATGGGGTTTCTATTGAGCTTACTGAGAGCCTGCACAAAACAAATTTCCTGTCTTAAGATCTTTTTTCTTTGGGGTTTTGTTTAAAGTAATGAAGTATCAATGGACAAATAATAACATGTAATAACAAAACTTGCCTTGCAAATGAACGTGGCATCCGGCAGCGTGACAAATACAGAAATCCCAAATGCTTTTCTGTTTATCAGTGTCCCCTCAGTGAGAGAAGTCTTACGTTAGCACAGGTTCCTTCTGCCTTCACACAGTGAAGCTCATCATGAGTTTTCTTCAATCTGATAAACCACTCAGCTACTTGACAGCCTTGTCTCTGCCCACTGTACACAGATGCTGAGGAAATCAGATTAAAGTCAGTGGTGTCCTGGACTTAATAACAAGACCATAACCTGTAGATCTAAGGGAGTGGTTATCCCTTTCTATCTTCAGAAACTTCTAGTTTTTGGCTCCTCAGTACACAAAAGATGTCAGTCAACCAGAGTGAGTTCAGAGCCATCCAAATGGCCTGTGAGAAGAGGATGAGGAAAACAGCCTTGTGTAGGCTGCTGGGGATGCCTAGTAGGAGCCTTACAATAACTATGAGGAAGTCATCCAGAGGATGAAACCAGGCCCTTCATCACGGTATGTGTCATGAGGACAAAAGACTATGGGCATAATATAAAGTATTATTGTTTTACCTGAAGATCAGGTGTAAGTTACATAGGGAGGTCTTGCAGTCTCCATTCTTGGAGGTTTTCAGCTGAAAAAAAGAAAAAGGATAAAAACCCTCCAAGACACTTAAATCCCATAACTCTTGAATACTTTTGAAGGTAAGTGGAAACTGTGATGTTGTCAGAAGACTATCAGGTTTTCAAGACTTTGACATTTTTAACTTTGGAGAGGAAAGTCTTAGGAGCAGCGGAAGAAATCCAGCTTACATAATACAATAACGATCAGAAATTACTATCAATCTTTAGTTTCACTTCAAGCACAGTGTGTCTGGAAGGATTTCTAAACACTTGTCCAATGGGTGGTTCACTCCCTTCAGTACCAGGCTTCAAGAAACATAAATGGGTATTGCTGGCCATTAGAGATAGGATAAAGATATACTATGGTTTAACTCAAGGTGTCCTTTTCCTGTGGAAGTTGCCAGCTATGCTGATAATGTCTCATCATGTTTAAAGAAAGGTTTTTCAACCAACCCATCTATGGGATAAAAAATCAGTTAAGAAAAACTCAGAAATGGATTTTCCTTATGTTGCATAACAGGTTTTATCTGGAGTTGCCACTTCAAAAGGTACACACTGAGTGAAGGGAGCTGTTGATTATGCTGCATCTATTTTGTAATCTACAGTAAGACCTGCATCTCTGCAGGAGCTGCCAATGTTAGAAGATGACCATATCTTAAATTCATGTAAGCCCGTTTGAAAGAGATCAGTGTTCTGTTTTGGTAGTTTGTACTGTTGGGTTCTTGTTGTTACTTAAAGCATTGTATGATTGTTCCTTGGTTTGAATAAGTTTTTAATCACTGCCAAGCCAGTGCTGTGGGTACCAGTGATCATGTAAATCAGTTCTGAAAAAAAAACACCCAGGTGATCAGAGCTTCTTATCAAAGACCTCTACTTTTACCAGTGTTTTTCAAGTCTTGGCTCTGGTTTGACCAGGAATACTTGATAGGAATAGGGAGTAAATCTAGTGATATTGTTTCTATTGCAAAGTAAGCTTTTTTTTTTTTTTTTTTTTTTTTTCCTTTCTGAAATGCTCGCAAATATTAATATATCATTTTTTGGGCTAAGTGTAAAGGGAAGAGTCACAGTAAAATTATCACCAAGTACAATTCAGTACAAAGCGAATGATCTTATAAGCGTAGTGTATTGAACATCTTGCTTGCATTACTTTGCATCAACTTGATGTTGATGTAAAAGACTTTGCACGAGAGATTTAGTGAAGTTTTCTTGCTGGTAGCAGTAGTGATGATTTGTTTCCTTTTCTCTAACCTCTGTTTTTTACCCTTCTCCTTATTTCATGATGCCTGATGTGACACATCTGGAATGGTATGAAAACATTCTCAATCTCTTTGAAAAAATAATAATAAAAAAAGGATCAGGTCTTTACAGGCAGAACATGGAAAGAAAAGTTCATGCTACTGAATCATTGTACTTGATCAAGCCTTTGTAAAAATAAGATGCCAAAGGAATTGCATAATTCATTATCACTTCCTTATTATGACTTCAGAGCATCTTGCCTGACCCTGGAGTATCTCAGGAATGCTGCTGACTTTTCTCACTCCTGTGATTCCACTGAGTTAACTCGTAGAGGGAGATGATGTTTTAAAACAAATATGAACTTGTAGAGAACAAAATGAGCAGAACTCTATTAAGTATTTTTGAATGACCATATGTGGTCAAAGACAGCTCAAGTTTTTTGACTGTACTCTTACTGCTCACCAGTAAGTTGATCCAAATTAGTTTGGATAATTCTGGGATATCTTTCACTGCTCTTTTTTTTTTTCCTCCAAACTCTTCCAGCCAGCCAAAAACCTCTCTTATGCACAGGTTTTATCAGTGAATATGAATGTGGCATAAGGATTGCATTCCCTTTCATAAAGAATGTCCTGTTATGTCACTGAGAAGATGCTCGTGTACTTGATATATAACTTAGAAAATGAGTCAAGTCCTGAAGTGTAAAATCTTTTTTCCATTAGATATGCATTACAGGGTCCAAAATATCCTGACAAAGGGCAAACATAAAGTCCAATGCTGACAGCAGCAACTGGAGGTGAATTGAGATACCTTAAGGCATGTTAAATGGTCTAGACATCTGTACTGAGTCTTCTAACTTCCTCCCCTTGGTTATAGCCATATGTCAGATAGTGTCATAAATGAAGTCAGGACAGGTGCCTAAGCATACTGCTTGGTTTAAGTTTATATCTCCTGTTCCTCAATACCTGTGGTTAGGAAGCATCTTCCTAATGCAGTCCAGTGCTGTTCTCTTGGAGCTGTCTACTCTCAGCCTAGTTTTGTGCTCCTTGGATGTATTTTCAGAACTATTCTCTCCCCATTTGCAGGTTTACAGGAGATGAGGGCCCAGGAAGCAATGTCACTGACTTATACCACCCCATACCTAAATCAGGGCACAGTCAGTGGTACATGGTGGGAAGAGATGAAGGGTAATTACAGTGCTCTGCAGATAGATCTTTATGCACCTAATCAAGCAGCCTGCCATGTTGCCTTTCCAATACAGAAATCGAGTGGAGAGGAAGAAGTTGCTCACAAATTTACCTTCACCTCTCCTGTTCCCAGTGTTTGGTATTCTTGAACTGAAAGAAAGAGAACATTTTTACATTTCCTGCTGGAAGAAGCTGTCTACACCTATTTGTTTCCATTAAAAAGGTGTATGTTAGCCTTCTGATCTGCATAGTGCCTTTTACATGGTTGTTTCCCTGGAGCATCCATATGCTGAGGAATGCCTTTCTTGAACAGTTGGCTCTAAACATTTGCTGATCTGATCTATGCATGCAGATAGGTCACGTCTGGATGTGGCAGAAGTGTGCAGCTCAGGCTTGCACACTAACAGTGGCTTTCATAACAGAAGAGTTCCCGTTAAAGCAGCACCTTGAGATGTGAGAGAGTATATTTATGCTGTTACAAGATAGCAGGAGTTATTAAAGTTATTGTCATGCCAAGGGATCAGCCATCACTCATCGGCTGATTTCTGTGGTGACTGCTTTAATAAGAATAAAAGAGGAAAAAATGAAAGCTGTTGATGTATTGCACATCTATAGAGTCTTCGAGTGGTGGTTTCACACTGATGGTCGGATTTACTCCACCACACTGATCTCTTCACCTCCTCAGAGTGATGGGGAAAAAATACAGTGAAAAAAAGCTCATGAGTTGAGATAAGGACAGGGAGATCGCTCACCAATTACCTTCAAGGGCGAAACAGGCTCAGTGTAGGCAACATAATGTAATTTATTTTCTGTTGCTAACAGATTAGAGCAGTGAGAAATAGAAGAACTAAAAACACCTAATCTATTGGAAATATATTTCTTTTCAAAACTGGTGTGAGTCAATCTCCTCCACTTCACTGAGAGTAATACATATATTTTCAGTTCAAATGTGAACTTCCTGTATTTTCCACCTCGTTTCTTGATTTTTCTGGTACGTATCAAAACATTCTTTAACAGCACATATCACTGATGTCTTCTGGGAAGTGGACACCAGACTGCCTGCAATGAACTCAGGAAGCCATAAATGTCCTTGAGGCGAAAGAAGCGACATCATGAGGCCATGAAGTTCGAGCATATGCTTCCATTTTGGCTGTGCTCTGGTAGTCAGTTGTTAAAGACTGGCTTGACAGATGAAAGGCATAAACTCTGCCAGAACGTAGTGAGTGGAGACACGTGGAACATATGGATCCTTTCAGGAAAACATGATAACCTCAAAGCATCTCTGCCTTCAACAAAGAAATGTTTTGTTATAAGTGATCCAAACATGGCTTTGTTTTTTCTGAAAAGACACTGCTAATTAGCGGAGACGACAGGCAGCTTCTATTCTCTCACCGAGATTGCTCTTTTCTCCTTCTCTTTGTTTTCTGTCTGAGTTTCCTTGTTCCTTGATAACTTTTTAAATGTCTGCTAGAATCATAGGTTAGAAAAGACCTTAAAGATCAAGTCCAACCACAACCAAACCATACTACTCTAACCATATCCACCATATTTAAAGACATCCAGGGATGGTGACTCAACCACCTTCCCGGAGAGCCCATTAACAACCTTTTCTGTAAAGAAATTTTTCCTGATATCCAAACTAAACCTCACGTGGTGCAACATGAGGCCATTTCCCCTCATCCTGTCACTGTCACCAGTGAGGAGAGACCAACCCCACTCTGCTGCAATCACCTTTCAGATATTGGAAGAGAACAATAAGGTCTCCCCTCAGCCTCCTTTTCCCCAGACTAAACAGCCCCAGTCCCTTCAGTCTCTCCTCATAGGCCATACTCTCCAAGCCTTTCCCCAGCCTTGTTGTCCTTCTTTGGACCTGCTGCAGCACCTCAGAGTCCTTTGTACTGAGGTGCCCAACACTGAACACAGTACTCAAGGTGAGTCCTCACCGATGCCGAGTACAGGGGCAGGAAGACTCCTCTGGTCCTGCTCACCACACCATTCCTGAGATAAGCCAGGATGCCATTGGCCTTCTTGGCCACCTGAGCACACTGCTGGCTCATATTCAGCTGACTGTCCATCAGTACACCAAGGCCCCTTTCCATCAGGCAGCTTTCCAGCCGCTCCTTTCCAAGCCTGTAGGGTTGCCTGGGGTTATTGTGACCAAAATGCAGGACCCAACACTTGGTACTACTGAAACTCATGCCGTTAACCTTGGCCCATCGATCCAGTCTATCCAGGTCCCCGTGTAGTGCCTTTCTCCCCTCTGACAGATCCACACTTCCTCCCAACTTGGTGTTGCCTGTTGATGATGAGCGCTACGTAACAACATAAAGATTTTTATGGGAGAGTGTATCAAAGCATTCTGCTGGCTGTGGAAGCTTAAATAAGGCTGCAGGAACAGCTGAAGCAGAGGACTTCAATGCTCTCCCCACATCCAGCACTCTGCATCTCTATACTGCCTGAGCAAGACTTGAATGTCTGCAAAGAAAAGAATGAAAACGGGGCTGCTCACCTTACACTATTTATTGTCAGTAGTTTCGGCTGTGATTTACTTCTCACTAAAGAAGATGCCAAAAATTGAAGGGTAAATCACACTCTTCTGTCCTTTGATTATAGATTGAATCTAAATCTTCTTCTTCCCATAGGACAGAAGTTGGGCTTGGTGGGTTTTGTATGTTTCGTATCCTTTGATGGACTTTACATCCATCCATCCCTTTATATGCTGTGAACTCCAATGGACATTCAACATGGACGATATGAAGCTTCAGAGAATTCAGCAGCTTAACAATAAGCTTGTGAAGAGACATTTCTTATTGTTTCCTTGTGTTCTGCCTCTGCAGACTTGGCAATTACAACATGAAAGCTTTTGCAATCTGTACATGCCGAAGTGTATAGGAACTATGAAGTTCTTATATTGAGACAGCTCCCAGGCACTCCTTTCAGACATGGACAGCTGCGTGACCAAAAAAAAAATTCCCTATCTTCGGTGAGGTTCAGGGGATGATGTACTAAAAGCTGTTATGTTCTTGAGAGATTGCAGAGATCTGGGATGGTATATATTTTCCAGGCCCTTGGGAGCCCTTAAGACAGAATATGTTTTGCTTTGAAGATAAACAACTCTAATATGGTTGCGCTTGGTGTATCCCATGGGACAGAGAGCTTAAATTTATTACTGGGACTTTGGAGGTGGAACTGTGTGGCAATAGCAGTTCTTTCCAATGGTGAGGAAGGCTTTCCATTAGGGATTCATTATGAAATCCTCTCTTTGAGGTAGGGTTGGTAACTGTTACAATGCCAAAAGTCTGCAAGTGGGTCCCTGCTTCTTAGCATACACAAGAGCACAACAAAGTATAACCAAACTTGGGTTATGTATGCTGTGGGATGTGTTGTAAGCATGCATTCGGTGTGTGCTGGTTATGTGATGCATTAGTGATCCAAACCATTCCCTCCATCCCATTCCATCTCTTGGGTTGTAAGGGAAGTAAAGGCAATCTGTGTGGATTGGATTCCAAAAATAAATTGAAACAGATTGGATTCAGGTGTTTTTTTCCCTACTTGCTTGTTTCTGTTTATCACTTGGCAGGTACACACCACTTGCTAAGTAATCCTCCAGTATCTACAGTGAAGAAAATGGGATGGGAAATACAGAACAGCCAAGTAGCTTGCGGTCAGCTGTGTTGACCTACCCCATCTTCAACTAGTGTGTGGATTTTCATGAGACTTTCCACGGAGTTTGATTGGAACTTTAGCAGTACCCCTGTGAAATGGTCTAATGAAACCTGAGATTGTGTTTCCCTTGAATTGATATCCCCTGGCCACTTTCTGCAGCAGGAATGAAATCTTTTATTGATTTCTGAGAATGGGTCCCATTTTCAGTTTGTTGCTGCCTTGGGATTGCCTGCATTCTGTTGGCCACAATGTTCCTCTTGTACATTCATTTGTCTTTTTATTTTTTTCTCCTTTTTTTTTCTTCATTTTTCTTTCTTTCTTTTTTTTTTTATTGTAGTGGGCTGCCTTAGAGCCTTAGAGATAGAAAAGAAGTTTTGGATCAAGTCATTTCAGTTGCATTGGCATTGCATTTTGCTCTTGGCAAGCAAGCTGCCTTGTATTCATTGGAAAGAAAAGAAGAAGGAAGCATTAAAGAATGGACGGGGTGAAAGACTGGGAGCAAGAACTTTAATTTAGTTTAGGGTCCTGAGTGAGGTTAATGGATTGTGTGAGACTCATAAGAGAGTGGCAGTAGATCAAACAGAGCCTCAAATGATTTCTGATTCCTCTTTACATTATTTCTTTATTTAGAGGTAACTTCACTTCTGCTTTATATGAGGAAGAAATGCAATAAAACAAAGCAAACACATTGCAGATTGCACTTTGATAGAGAGCAGCGTTAAAAACAGTCTTATGAACACTCTCAAGCTTTCTGTCTAGAACAAACAAATAAACATCAAGGAGCTTGTTGCAGTTTCCTCTCATCTATTAAAGATGTTTTTATTACTTTCTTCTTTCTGGAAGGGAACATCAAAACTTCCTTATGTCTCTTCATAAACTCTCCAGCTATTTTGCATTTCTAACTGCTCTTTCACCACTTTTTTGTTTTTTTTTGTCTCCCATTTCAGGTTACAGCAACACATTCCAACTGCATAATTAAAAAGGAACAAGAAACCTGTCTGGAGAAAATACGGAGGGCAGCTGCCCTGAACCCTCTTAATGACTCTACTCCAGGTGAGTTTCACCTTGGGTTATGCCATATGCATTGATGCGAGGGGTTTCTAGAGCTTTCCTGTTATGCCTGCAGGGTTTTCCAGCAATGTCATTGCAAACATCTTTCTGGAAAAAGTGCCGTCACTGCAGTTGTTGGAGCTTAAAGAGACACTGTAAGGACGGGAAAAAAATCAATCACTGGGGACATACTATGCCGATAGGTGGTTATTATCAGAGGTCAGGGATTTGCTTCCATACATTAGGTGATGCAGTGACATATATCTACCAAATGAAACCATAATGACAACAGCAACAAGAATCAGTGTGCCTTGGAAGGAAATGTCTTGATAGGATGTGGGGGCTGCTGGAGATTAAGTTGTAAGTGCTTCACGTGCTCTACAGCAGGAATTGCTCATTCCCCCTCATCACCTCAGTAATAATTTCTGCCTCTCTATCACATGATCTGAAGACCTTTACAGGGATTAATGTCGTGGTGACTGTAATCTTGATATAGATTGCTAAGAAACTGAGGCAGCAAGTAAAGAAATTAATGGTTTAATATCCTGTCTCTTTTCCCACTGACTGCAGCAGGAGCTGCTGATGGCCAGCACCAATGAGGGAAGGGCAAAGAATGACAAAGCAGCTAATTGGAAATCAGGGCCTATTTTCTGAGTCGTGTCCAAACCACTTCTGCTGTGACTTGAATGGCTAAAACTGCCGAGAACTGCAGATAAAACATGCTGTGCGTGTGTCATAAAACAGGGGAGCTATCTCTCCTCTTTTCCTGGCCACATATTTTAGCCCAGAAGCAAGAGGGAGTATGATGCAGAGAACAGAATCATAGAATTGCTCAGGTTGGAAAAGACTTTCAATATCATCAGGTCTAACCACAACCTAACCATACTACCCTAACTCTAACAACCCTCTGCTAAATCATGTCCCTGAGCACCACATCCAAATGTTTCTTAAACACATCCAGGGATGGTGACTCAACCATGATGAATGTGTTACTGGAGCTTCCCCTGCAGCAAGGCACTGTAGCTGCTCAGAGTATGTCCATCCGAGTTCTGCTGTTCAGCACATTCTTAAGCTCAGTTTTGTTCTATTTCCCAGCTTTAGACAAATGAACCAGATGGTTTGGTGGGAAGGAGGAAAAGATGTATTTAGATGTTTCATTCCAGCCCAGGGAGTGTGTTTTTGAGACCCTTTTTGTCCATTGCTGAAGAGCTTCTCAGTTGTTCCTCAGCCCAGTAGTGGCACAAGCAAAAACAAAAGGGAAATTAACGGTTTCTTCTCTGCAGAATGATATCAAAACTGATAGTGAGCCCTACTTTTAATGATTATGTGGCAACTATTATATGGGTTCAAGAATTCATAGATTTTCCAGGGTCAAAACAGACCATTTTATCATGTAGCTTGTTCTTTGTAACTGACATCCAGAATAACCCTCTGCTGTTTGGTAACCAAGGTACTATTCAGATCAAACTCTGTGTCCTACCAATTTCAAATTCAAAGTGCACAGCTCAGAAATAGAGGAGGTCGAGTGCCATTGGGAAGCCTTTTGCATCTCAGTGTGATGAAAATGTATCACCCACATGGGCAGGGAAGGATCACAACCTTTCAAGCACTACCTCAGCAAAAGAGGTAATGCTCTTTATTTTGTCACCCATCTATTTTTTGGCTCCATCAGCTTTTCCCAGGTTTACTGTGCTTTGATCTTCTGGGGCATGTGTCATGTGAAGAGGGGCTTTTCACTCATTGCTTCACATTTTCTCTTCTCTCTTAAATAATACATGAAGGTAAACATGTGATGCCTCTGCAGTTGGAAGAGAACTGTTGCATACACAGGGGCAATGAAGTTGAGTTTCATAAGTTCGCCCAGACACCTTTTTTGTTGTTGACAACTTCCTGAGGCAATGAGTGCTACCGTATACAGGACTTTAGGAAAAGAAACCACATTTCATCTGAGATGTTTGCTTTCCAGTGAACAATTCTGGCTTTTTTTCTCGCTTGAAAGCCATTTCTTTCAAAGGCCCTTCTTTGCTGCCATTTCTCTGTACCTTTATTAGTCCTTGTGGATGTGTTTTACATGTGTTTCATTTCACCTTCAGTGCTGGTACTGTAACATCCCACTCTATCCCCTTTATGCCCTCACCTTCTAGACTTGCTTTTAAAGTCTGATCCTTATTTTAAGCCATATCCTGCCACTCTCATTTCCAACAAGGCTTTATCTCCCTTATTGAAGGATGGAACATCAGCAGACCAGTCTTCTCAATAACTTTGACATACTGCTTACTCTGTTTAGAAGAATACCTTGCTGGTGACTGCTAGCAAGTGATGTACCAATATGACATGCTCCCCCCCACAGCTAATTAATGCACTGCAATATTTGGGAAGCACCCAATTCCAAAGCATTTTTGCTTCCAGTCTTAGTGGAATGGAGTGCTACTCACCATAGTTGAACCTGTTGTGAAAGTCACCAAGCATTTATGATGGCAGGTACCGTGGTTTATCCTCCAAATGAGCTAAGCTATACTACCTTGCTCTGAAAGCAATGTAGCTCCGTGTTCTTCTATTACATGTGATAAAAAGTCAAATAACTGCATGTAAAACACAAACCCAAACTGTCTGTGTAATCTATACTTCTACAATATCTAGAACAATTATATCACAGAGCACTGTTTAGTGGGCTGGGATTGGGTTTTTGGTTGGTCTACATGATCTTAGAGGTCTTTTCCAACATGGATGATTCTATGATTCTCTGATTCTACAACTCATACTACATGGGGTAAAAATCAATGATAGTAATAGTACATTCTGTTGTCCATTTTTCTGCAGCAGCGTTTCATGTAGCTAAAAGTACTGCATGAAAGGTGATGCACTTCGAAGTTAGAAGTGGAAGAACATCTCATGGGTTCCTACATTTTGCAATAACTCAAACCTCCTGCCTTTACTTCACCCCTTGCTGTGTTCAGCATCTGTGAATGCAGACACAGACTAAATGGTTCCCCATAGCTCGTCTGGATGAGGTCCAACAGAACACAGTCTTGAAGCTACAACTGTAACCACGGGTCTTGAAGAGCAAGGCTGGTGCTCTATTAGAGAAAACAGCCAGCCCTAGAGTATCAGAGTTCTGATGTTTTCCCCTTTTTCTCCCACTCTGCTTCTCAAGCCCAGCTGTTATGCTCATTACCGTTTTATCTTTCACAGTACTGTTTTCCCTCCCTCTGCTGCTGGTCTCTGCCTGCAATGCTTCAGAAGCTGATTGCTTTGAGATTTTCTGTGTTGTTGTTTCTTTTTTTTCCTGTTACTTTATGTTGACTGTTTCCTCTTAAACACTTTAAATTCTTCAGATGCCTTTATATGAAAGGAAATAAGGAGCATGTGATGACCTTATGTGTACAAACCTGTCCAGCCATCACCTACAAAGTATACTTGCGAAAGAGAATTTGAAGAAAATGAGATCTCAGCAGGACCCAGAATCTGACTCCTTTGCTCTAGAGAGGCAATTAAAGTGATAAGGACAAATAATGAAAGCCAAAAGCTGAAAAGAAAGGAGAAAGGAGAATGATTCCCCAGCTTTTCCACGTGGAGGAACCAGACTATGTCTTATATCAGTATTTTCAGTCTCCCTTTGTTCCAGTTTTAGTCTCTGTTTTATTGTGGAGCTGCACAAGTTTCTGCTGGACCCTCTTGTAGCTGTCAGCAGTCCTCAGTGGACTTTCTGCCATGGAGAAACTGATAAAGAATTGATCCATATGCGGTCTTTTAAAATATGTGTGTGTGCTTTGTTTTGTTGTTTTTTTTATACCTCTTTCTATTTGATTTTTATTTTTTTCTCCATGTTGTTGAACTGCTGTCAGCCCTGGGGTCTGGTGTGGCACAGGAGTTACTCAGATGCTGGATGAAGGTTTCCAGGGTCATGTCAGCTGTACCCTGGGCTGAATCAACAGAGGGGCAGGAGTGGGCAGGGAGGGGATTGTCCTCCTCTGTTCTGCCCTCATGAGGCCCCATCTGCAGCACTGAGTTCAGGTCTGGGGCCCCAACCCAGAAAGATGTGGAGCTGTTGGAGAGAGTCCAGAGGAGGCTACGAAGATGCTTAAGAGAGTGGAGCACCTCTGCTAATGAGGACAGGCTGAGAGAGCTGGGGGTGTTCAGCCTGGGGAAGAGAAGGCTCCAGGGAGGACTTCCCTGTGGCCTTCCATGGAGGCTTACAGGGGCTTGTTTAGAAATACAGAAGGAGCCTTTTAAGAAGACATACAGTGGTTGTTTTAAATGGAAAGTGGGATTTAGGCTAGACATAAGGAGTCATAGAATCATAGAATGGCCTGGGTTGAAAAGGACCATAGTGATCATCTATTTTCAACCCCCCTGCTATTTGCAGGGTCGCCAACCACCAGACCAGACTGCCCAGAGCCACATCCAGCCTGGCCTTGGATGCCAGAGGGTGGTGACGGTGATGCACTGAACAGGTTGCCCAAGGAGGTTGTGGATGCCCCATTCCTGCAGGCATTCCAGGCCAGGCTGCATGTGTCTCTGGGCAGCCTGGTCTGCTGGTTGGTGATCATGCCTGTGGCAGGGGCGTTGAAACTCAATGATCATTGTGGTCCTTTTCAACCCAGACCATTCTGTGATTCTATGATTCTGTGGCTCATAGAGCCTAAAATGTATTATCCTGGGATGAGCCAAGGTGTGATACAGCACAACATTTTGAATAAAAAGAAACAGACGTGATGAGGTCTCACTGGTGATTAAGTGATTCATGACTCACTGACAAATTAATCTTCATCTTGTAGTCCTAGCTAGGTAGTCTCATTCCCTCTTGTCCTTCTTCTGAAATAATTTGAAGGGCAGTAGCATTGCCAGGCAAGTCAAGTATTGCAAATGGAATAAGTACATGTAGAGATACAGTGCCTACAATTGCTAAGAGGAATCCTATCAGCAAGTACCCCTGTGATACCGATCAACAAAAGAGAAACTGATAAAGGCACCAAAAGGTAGAAGGTGGTAATTAGAAGATAATGGTGGTAATTTAGGGAGAGAGGAAACCACAGTGGACTTTGAAAAGTGTTTCCATCTTCATATGACAGTCTTCTATCAATTTTAGGTTTTCATTCCAGTCCATGGCTCCTCAGCCTCCTGTTCTTTTTGGGCCTTTTAGTTATTTGCTCTTGTTCCCCTTGCCACCACTGGGAAGCTGTTGTTTCATTGTGTGCCTGTGCATGCGTGCATGTGTCTTCCTTGTTGATGCAGCTGTGCACAAAGACTAGATCTGTTCTTCTCTCACCCAGCTTTTAAAGCTATTGAATTGCCATGGCAGGGAGGGTATGGCTCAGAATGTGTCTCTGCCCCTAAATGTTTTCTACCTGTCTCCTGCTGCAACCAAGATACTGACACTGATAGCTTTGATCTGCCTGAATGGGCCCATCTTAGGTCAAAGATGCTTTTCTGTGCTGATGGATCTATCCATGTGACACTGCAGAGTCTCTTCTACTACGCTCAAGTGGAAACAAGAAGGATTTTCATGGTAGAATATAGAGACCATGCTGTACTTAGGATAGAATCCATGTCCATTTCAGATATCTATCCTGCATAGATAAACAAGACACCTGTGCAACTATCAGTATCTGAGCTGTGATCAAGCCTTACTCTTTCTTAGGGAAATAGAGACACGGATTCACCAATCTTTGTTTTCCAACCATTGTCTTTTTCTGTGGCTCCTTGCTGAATGCTTTTTTGTCTGTCAGCAGGCTTCAGAGAAATCTGATCGTTAGATGCAGTGGATGGATTCGTGTCACCTAAGTATAGTTGTCTGAAGTAGAAACCAGTTAATGCTAGTTATTTAGAGTCTGCTTATAGTCAGTAGATGAAGACAGGTGCTCTGAAGTCACACTTAAAAGTACTAACAAGACTTAAACTTGCCTTATTTTAAACACCCATTTTATCTTGTGAAGATTGTGTGCAGAAGTGCCAATTTCTCTCTCCTGCTTATTAAACCAATAATTACAGGACATCTGAAGTTAGGTGGTATGAATCATACTGATTATAATACAGCAGTGTTGGAATTAAAAGAATCTTTGCCATCTGGGCATGAGGCAATCTTCAGAGCCTTGTTCTCAAATGGAGAAGTAGCAGCCGTAGGGGATAGTATCATGGAATCATAGAATCATAGAATGGGTTGGGTTGGAAGGGACCTCAAGGATCATGAAGCTCCAACCCCCTGCCACAGGCAGGGCCACCAACCTCCACGTTTAATACAGCCCAGGCTGCCCAGGGCCCCATCCAGCCTGGCCTTCAACACCTCCAGGGATGGACAGGGAGGCATCCACAGCCTCTCTGGGCAGCTGTTCCAACACCTCCCCACTCTCATAGCAAAGAACTTCCCCCTGACATCCAACCTCACTCTGCCCTCCTTCAACTTTGATTCAGATGAGTAGAGAAGGAAAGGACGTGTATTGGAATTTGATGCTTGCCATTCTGAAAATACTACTAATTACAAAATGTGTATGAGCTACTACCCCCATCCCCTAAAATACTTACAATAACAATTCCTACTGTCTTCTTTCAAGCTGTCCCTTTTGTAATCCTCAGAATTGCCAGGAAGTCCTTCTTTAACGACAGAGGATCACAGAGTTATTAAGGTTGGAAATGGCCTCTATGGTCATCTCATCCAATGCTCCTCCTACCTACAAAAGTAGAAGGCGGAATGGGTTTTGTCTAGGCAATTTGGTAAGATATTAGCCCTGATAAGACTGATTTCTGGGAGCAGGACTAAATAGAAATATTTATCTGCAAACAGTTTGTTCATTAAAAAAATGTAGGTTCCGGTGACACATTTGAAGAATTTCTGGTGAAAAATTAAGGAAAAGAAATGTTTCAGAACATTTGTTTCAGGAATATAGGAAATATAGCTAACTAAATTTAAATAACGTTAAAAAAAAAAAGACACTAAAGCTAAAAATAGAAAGCTAAAAATAAAAGCTCCTGTCTGCCTTCTCAATGCTTTATGTTTCTTATTAATGAAAAAGAAAGGAAAAACTTCTTCCACATAGATAATTTTTTTTTATTTATTTCCCACTTTTTTCTGTAACTATCGAAGCAAAATATCATTTATTTGTGCATCTCTGCTTGTGAGTTCCATGTTTCTATGGTGACAGTTCATTAAACCACACTGCATCTCTTTCTCTTTTGTCCAAAGTTCGATGGTGCCATGAAGTCTGATCTTACCTTCCACTACTCAGCACACACAGTGTACCATGGGGAGCTGATCAAGAGTAAATAGAGGGAGCTTCTTTAGGGCATACCTATCAATAAGTGATGGTTTATCTCATATACTTCTTTTATTTTTTAAAATTCAGATGAAAATTACAGAAGATTCATTGGCAGTGTTTTTTTCTCATGTGGGCTGGGCAGATTGCTCATATTCACGTCTCCCCAGGCCGTAAGTGTAAGCATTACGTATAATTGCAGCCGTGGTAGACCAAGTCACTGCAGTTAAAAAATGAGCAGTGAATATCAGTAAATCATAGGCAATGAAACACGTGGTGGTCTTTCCTGTACTATTCTGTCTGTTGGTACCTTCAATTTCATGGGCATCTGGAAGCTGTGACTTGCAATTACTTAACCTTTTAACGTCTAACCTAGTGGTGTAGCAACGCAGGGGAGAATTGATCTGAATTATAACTGAATGACCATCCATGATTTTTAGTATGATTTTCATCACATTTTGGCAGCTCCTTTTAAGCTATGTATCAGTAAGAGAGGGAATTTGATTCTTGCTCGAATCAATGGCATGGTTGACTTATTTCTAGGATCTGTGCTTCTAGAGATGGAACACAGGTTCTGCTGGTGGATATTCAATTTCTCTGCACTGGCCATGACTGCATTTCAGAGGACTTTTGAATGAACCCTGGATTTTGCTTGTTTATTTCACTGTGGTTTTCAGTAAGTTCCTGAAGCAAGAGAAGCGCAGAATTACTTTGGAGATTCTTAGGACCATTACCCATAGACACCTTCATTTTATCCCTGGAATTGCTTTTAGAATATCGTTAAATATCTGAACTTCAAAGATGATAATGGAAACTGAGGCAGTGGGGAAAGGGTTTAATGTATAGAGATAGATATCCAGTGTCAGATAAGGTGCTTTGGGTACCTGAGAAACCCACACAGGACTGGAAGATGTGGCACAGACCTACAGGAGTGACAATACTACAGCAGAAGCAGGAGATAACGAGGTTCAGGTGGCTCTCATTACCTGCAGTGAGCCGGCCAAAGCCTACCTCATTTCACATACATTAATCTACATTTAGATTTCTTAGTCTGTGAGCTTGAAGAGCTGTAGTTCTCAGCGCAGTTCAGTGGAAATATATGCACATTTCCAGAGAGCCAGTCACGTTTCTTAGGAGAGTACGCTAACAAAATAAGGGCAGGGTTTTGTGGATTCATTTGTTTCTTTGTTTTGTTTTCTGAAGGGTGTTAATCAACCTATTAAAAAAAGAAAACAAACACCTGCTTACGTATTTGCATCAATTGCAGCGACATAGAAAAAACAGATTACTAAAGCATAATTTTAAGCACTGGTTAACGGGGACACAATTAGTTGTTTTTAACAGAGAAGCTACGAGAATATTGTACACTTACACACTTACTGCACATGGCACATCAGCTGAGTTAACCAGAGACAAGAAAGTGCAACAGTAATTTCTGAGCTCTTCTTGAGCTTATAGAAGCCTGGAAGGATGTGAAGGATACTGCTTCATATGCAGGCGGATAATAAAGACAAAACACAGATATTGGTTATTTCTGTAATTCCTTAGATTTGAGCTTGTGTTGCTAATGAATTAACAAAGTTCGGTCAAGAAATATAATAGATCTATCAATAGATCTATCTAATAATGGAATTAGTCTTAGCTGTTCTGAGGATGTGTTTCTTCTCACCGGTACAATGAAGGATATTTAATAGACCTGCAGATCCCCTTCCCACCCTGAAACAATCCCACATGTCCTGTTGATAGTAACGATGGACCTTGTTCCTTTTTGTGGCTTGGTGTTGAGAAGGGAATAGAGGCCCTAGAACCAACGGGGTGCTGTTTTTCCATTGGCTGACAGGGGCTATGAATTTGTAGAACACCCAGCGCTTCTCAAGGAGAACCATATGGAATGGTGCTCCAACTTGTGATCTGCTTCAGGAAAGCTTGATCGGGCTCCCCCTTTTTTCTTACACGAGAATATTATGGTCTACCATTCATCTATTTGAATGAGATGGCAGTGACGGTCGTCAACTATCCTGCAGCATCCTTCCATTTCCACCTGGGCTGAAAAGGCCTAGCAGTGGCACAGTCCAGAAAATGAACCGATTGTTTGGGACTCAGTGGGAGTTGTGTGAGCATGCCATAAAGGTGGCATTGTTTGAATTCCCTTTGTTATTTTTCTGTAGCTTGCTATGAAGGTGAGAACAATATCAGGGCAGATTTCTATGCCATAGGTATTTTTATCTCAGCTGTTGTCCCAAAGCTGCCTTCACAGTCAGTGGACAAAAGTTGGCTTTTTGAGGGAATGAGTCATCAGACCTATTTCAGATGTCTACTTTCAGATGATTGTTCTCTGGGATTACCTCTTTCTGACTACTACTACTACAGAAAAAAATTGGCGGCCATTCAAATGTAGATGTTGGCAATTGGTCAGATGGGTCTCACTCCGGAAAGCACATTTGGCAGTCTTTATGGCTAGCACTAAGTTCAGTGGCTTTTAGTAGAGAACTTCAATGTGAAGATTTCTTTTAAGTTCTTAAGAACAACTTCCTTTTCACATTCTGAATATTTAGAATCACTCCTTTTGGGATCTCTGTGTATCTTTTGTAGGATTATTCAGAGAACTGTAATCGTGGGCCAAGTGCTAGACCAAAGATTTAGTCTGTTCTTTACTATGAAATGGTTTTGTGGTTTTTTTTTTTTTTGACTACTG
>PPHD01000837.1:20930-52219 GCA_002909625.1 Bambusicola thoracicus
TTTTTTTTTTTTTTCACTTAGCACTTCATCAAACACTTAATATTCTAACATAGGTGGCCGATGACTAAATTCACCCAACTGTACAATTTCATTTCTTTCAGCTCATTCTGAGATATATCTGCTTCCTCTTAATATAACTCCCTTACAAACTTAAGCCAAGAACTTCATTATGTAAAACTGCCTACTCAATAATATATGTAATTGAATAAGTGTAATAATCTGGACTGCTGACAGGTTTTGCATATTGATTTTTCCTCAGCAAAATAAGACTGAAGGGCAGCGAGTTAAATCATCCTCAGACAAATAAGCAAGCTACAGCAGTATAACGAGTTATTAACTACTCCATCTGCTAAGCAGTAAGAAAATATCTGCATGTTCTCCTCCAACCATGGCAAAAATTACATAATTCGGTTTTACTTGCAGAAGTAAAAATAAAAAATAAAAATAAAAGTAAAAATACCTTAAATAATAATGTTGTGAGCCCTTGCTCTGTATGTATGCCTTATTTCTTTTGTTTGTATTTCTTCTTCATTGTAGACTTCAGCTATGGCCTTTCTTTTGTTGAGAATTGCAATGGGTCATATATCAATTTCCTATATAGGATGTTGAAGAGAGATAAAATGTGGAGACAGTTTAACTTCACTGTCTCTTCCATCACTGAAGGAGCAAAGCAGCAGGAACTGCATGTCCTGTATCCACTATATTAGCTAGGGAGAATGTGGGTGGGAAAAGGGAGATCCGTGGCTTTGCCCGTGGGTAGACTCTGAATGTGTGTGGTAATTCTTGCTCCTGCCAAAAGGGAGGAAATGAGAATGTGCGTTTCCTTCCCCAAATTCCTCTTGCAAAAGAGAAGGAATAAGAAAGGAAAAATGGAAATATCTCAATTTTACACTGTTTTCCATCCATTCTTTTGTGAGACTGAAGAACTCTTCTCACATATTTCATTTTTGGGGTCATATAGCATAATGTGCTTCATTCTAGAGAGAAGAATTTTGTATGTTGTACCAAAAGAAACACGAATTTGGCCTGTGTTGTTTTTATGCTTTTTAGCTTGAGATGCTACTGTCTAATATGAATTCTACCATAAAAATTCAGTGATGCAACACTTCTGTAACAAACTCTAGAGGCTAAACTCAGCTTGTATTTTCTGGCTGAAAACCAACATGTAGGTTCTTTAATAAGAGAGTGGGAAATGAATCGATGAAATTGATGTGAAGGGACTTAACAGCAAAAGTTTTATTACCATTAAGCAGAAATTCATTGGCAGTGCTGGGGTAGCACTCCAAAAATGCACCCCCAATTGATCGTTTGTGAACTTATTACATTTTCACATGTATTACATATTCATTACATTCCCAAAATCATTATTGTGTCCACTCCCAATGATTGCCCAACAGATATAGCCTTATTTGGTGGTATTTGATGTTGTCTAGCATTCTTCTAGCACCTTGATGGTTCATTGTTGGTCCTTGGTGGTCACCTCCAACACAACAGTCTCTATCTTTAACCCACTGATTCACCTTCCACAGTTGGCTCATCTTCATGTGAGATGCCACACAAAGACTCCTTTTGTCCCAAAGATTGCTGTGGAATGCAGGGATAACATGCAGAAGTCTCTGCACACACAGATAAGGAAAACAAAGGGAAATACCTTGATGTTATCTGTCACATTTTAGACTAATTTCTCCTGGTGTGTGGATCTTGGCTTCTTTTGATGTTGATAAGTGATAAGGACTCCACAAAACTTGTGCAGTTTTTCCATTGCTGTTTCTTTTGCCTTGGTAAAGTAGAACAGTCTTACAATATGCCTCCCCATCTACAATGCTACATTACAATTATCATCCACAACATTTAAAGGCTTCTATGGTGTTGCAGGCAAGCGTTAATCATATTATGCAACAGTTCAGTTGCTATGCTTACAAGGATATATTATCACAATATTTTGTGTAATTACTTCTTCAAATCGGAGGGGGAGGGAGATTCTACAGTTCTATCTCCATCTTTGATGTGTATTTTAATTAAATCTGTTAATTTGAGACATTTCAGAAGTAGGATAATGTTCATTCTCTCCTACTGATGTGTGATTTTTTTCCATTTGAGATTTATGAGAATATCAAAAGTTAAGGTCCGACTCTAATTATTGCTTGTTTTTCTTTAGTTTTTGAGGGTATGCCTTACCTCTTGCAAGATAGTAGGAAAGGATTAGAGTTTAGCAAAGTTATCATCCAGACTTCACAGTGACCTCAGTTAATATAAGTATTCTCTTCTTCTCATCTCTGAATTTTGTTCTGAAATGTCATGACAAGTTGTGATCTTGACAACTTGATGAATACAGAGTGCCTTATACACAGATCTATAAATGAATCAAAACAATTACCCATCTCTTAGACCATACTGCAAATGTATTTTGGTAGGTCCTGAGGAACAGCACTTACTCTTATCCAGTTATAATTCTGCTGCTCACAATCTACAACCTCATCTCCCACTGACTTTGGTAGGCATTTTCAGTGTGTACTTCAGTAAAGAGAACCATATTTGGCTCTATATTTAGGGAAAAACAACCTCCTTGGGGAATGATGGGATCACTGGATGTTAGACATCTAATTTGTTGGCTAAATTAACTGGCTAGTCTCCCACAACTCCTTACATAATTGATAGACAGTGAGATTTCCATGAGTTTGTGTACTAAAACATCTAAATTAAGGTGTTTTCATCTGTGTGTTGAGTCTCAATCAATTTGTATCCACATTCTCAAAGAGTTTAGCTTCATATTTCACTCCAGAGGCTTGATTCTCCATGATTTGCTGATGTTACTGTTTTTTTTTTCCTGGCTCTCTGTCTAACTAAATAAATGAGGAGCCTACCCAGCTTGTTTTGCCAGGTAAGCTGATGTCTGAAGTTAGATAGTGCAGTCATCAACCTTTAAGAGCAGATAAATCTTGTGGACAGGCATCAGTGGATAAAGGAAGAGCAACTGACATCACCCACCTGGACTTGTGCAAAGCTTTTGACACTGTCCCACATGACATCCTGGTTGCCATGTTGGAGAAAAATGGATTTGATGAATGGACCACTTGCTGGATAATGAATTGGCTGGATGGTCACACTCAGAGAGCTGTGGTCGACTCAATGTCCAAGTGGAGACCAGTGATGAGTGGTGTTACATGGGGATCGGTGTTGGGGCTGGTGTTATTTAGCATCTTTATAGTGTACATGGACAGTGGGATAGAGGGATAGCACTCTCAGCAAGTTTGCAGATGACATCAAGCTGAGTGGTGCAGCTGACATGCTAGAGGAAAGGGATACTCTCCAGAGGGACCTGGAAAGGCTTGAGAGGTGGGCCCATGCCAACCTCATGAAGTTCAACAAGTCCAAGTGCAAGAAAAGTGTAGCGACAGGATAAGGGGAAATGGTTTTAAACTGAAAGAGGTTAGATTTAGACTAGATGTAAGGAAGAATTTCTTTCCTGTGAGGGTGGTGAGACACTGGCACAGGTTGCCCAGATAGGTTGTGGATGCTCCCTCCCTGAAAGCACTCAAGGCCAGGCTGGATGGGGCTGTGAGCAACCTGGTCTACAGGGAGGTGTCCCTGTCTATAGCAGGGGGTTGGAACTACGTGATCTTAAAGGTCCCTTCCAACCCAAACCATTCTATGATCTCGTGATTCTATGGTTCTATGATTCTATGATCCAAAGCTATGTTTCTCATCTACCCTTTCCCCTGCCTTTCTGATTACACAAAGAGTGGTTTCAAAGTTCCTTAGTACCACTCCTTAGCAGCTTGTACTTTTTGTATCCAAGCCACACGTTTCATATTCACACAGTTGTTAGAACTGATTGATTTGCTTCCTTTACAGAACAGCAAATCAAAGGTAGCCCAGTGGAACAAAGTGAGCAGAGATCATAAACAAAACAAAAGACTGGGTTAGAATAATACTTGATTTATGATTGAGGGAGAAGCTGCAGGTACCATGAGTATGTGATTACCAGGCCAAGAGTTTGTGTGTGTGTGTGTGCGCCAGGGGAGAAGAAACATTACTAGAAATAAAAGGCAATTAACAGTGAAATGGTTTAGAAGAGAAAAACCATTATTGGAGTGTGCAACAAGAGTATGCCCAAGTGACGTGACAAGAGCAAAGCCAAGCTGAAATAACGACCACAAACAATTAATTAAAATGCACTGAAGGACTGTTGCATACATTTTGAGGACATGCCTCATCTTTGTTCCCAGGACATAGGAATATTGAATCTGCACCAGGTGGTTGGTCATGCAGCCAAATGACGAATATGATTCTGTCCCTTCTCTGCTAACCTGCAAAATGCTTAAGACAGAACCCATTGTTATAATTGAATAAGCTAGAACAAAATTAAATACAGTGCTGCCAGTGCGTGGAATTGATTACATAACCATCCTCATACAGGATGTACCAGAATCATTTACTTGTTTCACATTATTATTCAAGCATCAAGAGCTGATAAAGAAAAGTTAAAATGGTACAGCCACGATAGCTGATTGCTCCAGTATGTATGAATAAGATCTCCTGCTTGGTTTATAAATGGGACAAATGCTTGTATGCTTTCTAATTTTTCTTTTAAATGTAACTTAAACACTAAGTCTGAGAACAAATATGTCTAAGGATACATTTAAATACACAGTTGTACTCCAGACCTATGTCTAGAAATACCTTCTACATATTTGGACGTTGAAATGATGTGACTGTTTCTATAGCGCAAGTGGTCAGGTAGTGATGGCAGCTTCAGCAGTCCTTAATAACTGCCTCCCATTTGTTCCTCTGTCCTCCTGATGTTTAGACAGAGGTGGATCCACAACACTTGTTCACAAAGGATCTGATCCAACTTGTAAGAAAGGCAGGGGAACAGTCTCATCTCCAGTACAGATTTTGCATTAACACCACTTAGACCTTTCTTTCTCGACCTCTGATTTTCTGGGCATTCTGACGTAGCACATTTTATGTATTTAAGACATTGGGAATATTTTTTTCTTCTTCCTGGTTATGTTTATGGGTTTTATTTTTATGTGCTTTACTATATGCTGTCAGGAAAGTGGTATTCTGTAGCTTACATAATATAGAGTTGTGTGTAAACATTTACTTTTCCAGGATTGAACACTTCCATGGCCTCAGGTGACTGGGGATAGTGCTGGGCTAGCTGTGATGGCACTGGACATTTCTTCCCATTCTCTTAATGCTGAAAACCTTTCCAAAACAAAGCAAAACAAACAAACAAACAAACAAACAAAAACCAAACAGCAACATGAATAAGACATCTATTACTTATTATCAAGCTACCGGGGGAATGATCATGATATTTTTCTGTGCTACATCAACACCTTCATTCTTCACCATGCATTCTACCTCCATTTTCATCTATTGATACCTCTCACATTGTATTTTTCACTACTGATTGTAAACTGCCCACATTAAGCCATTTTTCTTTACTTACCTGAGACATGGGAGGTTTAGGTTAGATATTAGGAGGAAGTTTTTCACCCAGAGGGTGGTAACGCACTGAACAGGTTGCCCAAGGAGGCTGTGGATGCCCCATCCCTGGAGGCATTCAAGGCCAGGCTGGATGTGGCTCTGGGCAGCCTGGGCTGCTGGTTGATGACCCTGCACAAAGCAGGGAGGTTGAAACTGGATGATCATTGTGGTCCTTTTCAGCCCAGGCCATTCTAGATTCTATGATTCTGACTGTAAAACATTATGTAGCTTAACTTACTGAACGACAAATTCCTTTAGTCTCATATAGTGGCCAAAATTTCTGAGGTGTATGCCAGTCCTTACAATGCTGGATTGGATTTATGCTTCAGTGATGTTTTTGCTGCTCTCTGAATACTCTGTGGACAGAGTCAGAGGAGTTCACCACGAAACAGGAAACACACTATGTGTTAACATGCCTCTTAACGAGCTTTAAGAAATGCATTTATTTTCTTTGTTTCCTCCAGTAGACCATCAGGTCCCATGGGCTATAATAAGGAGTTGTTTGACTCACCACTGCCGCAATTTCCAGGAGAGATGATGGAATTTGCACACTGAAAGAAATTAAGTTATTTAATTCACTCATTTCTCATTCTCAGAAGATTTGAAGGAGTAAACAAGTAATAAATGCCTCTCGAGTGCATCCACGTTGGCGTCACTCTGGTTACATCAAAAATGAATTTGGCACAAGATTTGTTATAATTTATCTCCTACTATAGAAGTCCCTTATCCTTTTAGATAACTCTACAAAGTATAGGGAAGCAAGAATAGGGGGAGGACAGAGTATGAACATGAGGTAGCAGCTTTCTTCTGAGCTCTGTTACAACTCTAGCTTGGAGGGTTTCTTCTGTTCGTTTTGCTTTGTTTTGTTTTCCAGCTCTTAAAAGAGCAGAGAATCTTCTTAGCCACAGAGCTACTATGAGACCTAAGTAACTGCTGTCTATAAATGCCTTTGAGAGAAGCTAATATAGAATAGAATGCAACATAAGTTCTGAAGTTGCCAATCATTTAGCCATAGGGCTTGGTTGCTATTTTCAGTAGTGCAATGCCTGTCTGTTTTGTTTGGTTTATTTGCCCTTTTAGAAATGAGTCCAAATTTTGACAAATCTAATTGATGAGAGAGCTGTTCACCTCAGGTTCAGTCTAAGTCCCATTGAAAATCTTGCTTAGCTCTGCTGGGATCTTTTTTAAGTTCAAAACACAACCCCATAATGAGAGACCGTTAGAAGGACTGTGTCCCATTTTAGTCCCAGTTCAGTGCTGTTATGAGTTATGCTAAAAATTAACAAATGAAGAAAATTTGTTTGTTCCTTCCTGCCTCCATTTGTGACAGAGAAGACGTGAAGTGCTGAATTTATTTCTGGGAAACCTTCATGCACAAAAGACATTACCAAATCCTCTTCTCATCTTCTTCCATACAGCCAAATCCTCTCTCTGTTTACAAAGGAACACAAAGTCCAAAACACTGATAACATTTTTACTTCATCTGTATCCACGGCAACTAGTAAATCCCACTGATCTTTACAGATGTCTTCTTCACAGGCCCATAAGAATCACAATGGGCCAAATATAAACTATCCATGGGTGGCAGAAGTGGTAACGGACTTTTTAACCACACAGCTTGGAAAGATTCCTTCTTGTAGCAATGGTTGAAAGCCAGGATTCACTGTAAGGCCCATGAATGCTGGTGAAAAATTAACACACATGTAATTCTTTGCATAGAAAGTTTACAGACATGTATGTTCTATCTAGTTGCTCCACTAACATGGAAAAAATATAGCCTTATTTTTTAACTGAAACAGTTCAGAAAGGTTGGATGCCACTTGTAATGCTCCATCTTGTCCTTACTTAATTGCTATTCATAGGTAGATTGTGCATGTGCAGGGTGGCATCTGACAGGAGGAGGTGATGGTTTGTGGAAATACACGTCTTTCTGGTTCTCACTCCATTGTTTTCTTCTCAACTAATTGTATAGCCAGTATTTTTCCTGCACTCTTCCCAGAAGTGACTTGATCCAAGTGACTGAAGGATGAAGATTAATAGCACTGTGATGTACGCAAAACCTTCTAGGCACTGCGGTGTCGGCTGTCTTTTCCCTTCTCTCGCAGCTTAGAGAATTAATGGAAAACAGAGTTGATAAAGGCAAGTGCCTTATCTGCACTTCTCCTAAGGAAGGAGGGAAGTGAGTCAGACATGGTGGTGGGGCAGGATGATGATAACCATCCTGGCTGCCACCAGCAGTGAGAGGAATACCAGCTGTTCCTACAGCAGTAACCCATGATCTCCCACCACCTATGTCCTGAGTGATGCCGGATTACCTGCAGCTGGCAAGCTTGGCACTGGGTCAGCTTTTGGGAACCTGGAAGACTTGTTCTGTCCTCCAGCAGCACCAGAATAAAATCTCCCAATTCTCTGAATAATTTCACAACGTTTTTTTGGCATCCAGAGTTGCCAAATGGTGACTTCCTCACAGAAACCAACCCTTTCTAAAGAAAGCTTTCTTTAAAAAAAGAAGAACCCTCTCGATTTCCCAGATAATTGGCTTTTTACTCTTCTGGATAATTAGATGAAGAAATGTTCCAAAGGTTTTGCCAAACGGAAGTATCCCTTTAAAACTCTTCAAAGCTCACCGAAGGCCAATTGGTTGGCAGCACTTAAAGGATTTTGGAGATTTTCTTGGATGAGGTTTTCTTGGCTGGTAACAATGCAAGAAAAGTAATAAGTGTGAGCTTAGAATAAATATTCTGTGATTGTAAAGAATTAAAGAGCTTTAGGGGAAGGAAAAGAAAAGCTATAGCTATTTCTAATTATAGATAATAGCTCCTGCCATTTAGAAGTTGATCTTTTCTATGTATAAAATATTTAAGGAAAAACAACAGTAATTTGGTATTAGCCTTTCCTGCTGAGGTGTGAGATGGAGGCAAGACATGGACAAGGGCTTTCACTGTCACAAGGAGAATAGTTCTATGGCCTGAACTGGTGGACAGATGAGAAGATCTCAGTTTTCTTTTCTCCTTTGAGACAGATCATAGCCAAGCAGTGATTAGTGAATGTGTTTGTATCTATTTGTTTTCCTAATCTTACAGCAGGAATAATGTTCTGATTGGTAATTTGTGTGGCTCCTAAGTTAAAACACACCGAGGAGGCATATTGAAGTTCTTGAGTGATGCAAAACATCCGAGCTAGGTGAAATCCTTCCTGTTGAACTCTAACAAAAAAGACTAGATTCTGATTCTAAAATACATGATTCAAGTTTGGCAAATGCACGGCATTTAATCTCCTGAGATCTAAAACCAACTATCTTCAGCTCATCTTTTTTTCTGCTTCTATGCTGTAAAACTCATTGTTATCATAGAGTATTCCGAGTTGGAAGGGACCCATGAGAAGGGTCCCATGAGAAGGGTCCCACTGAGTCCAATTCCTGGCTCTACACAGAACCACCCAAAAATCAGACCACATGTCCAGGAGCATTGTCCAATGTTGTTATAATCAAAGAAAACCCATTGTTTCTCTTACTTTCACTTTTAGTTTTTCATCCAATCTGGGATATCCTTGGTAGGTGAGAAGTGAGCTATTTCAAATCATTTTATTGTTAATAGCTGTTTGAAAATACCACTGCATGCAGGAGGTCTTGGATCTCTGAAAGTATCATTGTATAGAATGAGTGGCTCGACTGATAATATCATATTGTAAAAAATATCACCATAATTTATACAGTTATCAGCATATATATGATAGATTTAAACGGTCACAACTGCGTTGCATAACTTGATAACCTAACACCAGATCAGTAATTATCTAGAGAAAGGCAGTGGAAAATGTTAATGTGGGAAAACTTGGTAAGGTTTCTTGATCTTCATATACAGCCCTCATTGAATCACTTGAGCTATACATGTGCAATTCCTCTGCTCTGATTCCAGCCTTTTGAAGCCTAAGATTGTGTTTTCTCTTGGTGCCTGTTCTAATCAGCAGCAGAATATAAGTATCTCCAGAGGACAGGATATCTTAGAAACCCTCCAGCAGTGCCCTCTGGAGGTGTCTGTTTTTCTTCATGTGTTGTAAAAGAGATGTAGAGGAGCTTAGCTCAGATTTGCGTATCTTACCTTTATGTTGTTGAATGAATAGCACATTAGACGATACCAGGTGCTTTTTGGTGCAGCTATAGCAAAATTTGGATAAAGAAACGAATTCTCAGTGTAATAGCTGATCTAGATGGCATATGCTGCATCAATAGACTTTGTCCAAATAATTCTAAGAGCTAGGAGAAGTGCCTCTCTTAGTATTTTTCCCCATTTTTATAGCTTATTCTGGAAATCCCACTGAATTTTCTTTTCTACTCTCTTATGTCCTGGACTTTAAAAAAAGAGGCTATTGAATCTGAGTTCTGACTGTGCTGCCTTGTCTTGAAAGACAGCAGAGACACTTCAACAGGAGCTCCTATAAGGTGTGTCTGCATTGAAATGTCAACCACTTTTAAAGATCCTGGCTTCATACCCAGCCTTTGCTCAAGCTTCTATTTATTTTGTTATTTACCTGGATTTATGTAAGAACAGAAAGACCTTGTCTTGTATTCCTTCTCTCTCTGAAGGGCTTTATATGTAGTATTGCCCTTTAAAAGTTACTGCACATCACATAATTCAGTTTAATATTCTGTCTTGTAGCATTGTGTTTCCTTTGGTATTACTCTCCTGAAGACGATATGACCTTGAAGGTGATATTTTAAACTAATAAATGAGAAGAACTGAAACTAAATCTGAACATTGTAAGCCAAATGGGTTGACTTTTACCTCAAGCTTCCATTCTGTACGTGAAAAATACACAACTATCAGAATTACATATTTACATACAAGGAAACAAATTTTATGCAGATTTGTCATCTGTTCCTTTTTTTCCTACGTACCAACCTATAGACTATTAGCTAATAAGCTACGATTCTATGATTCTATGAAATGCTTTTGCCCATTGTTCTGTCATTCTTTTTTCACCCCTTCTCCTCCCAACTTCAGCCAACAATTTTAGGGTGGTTGAATCATTGCAACATTTGATAGAGAAGTAGTAGTGTCCAAGCTGAAGATCTGTGTGAACCTCCATAGAAGGAAGATGACTACAATCATTTCATTGCTAAGCATAATCTTGAAATCACAGATGAAAACTCTACAATGATAGAAGTTCCATTATTTTCTCCTTGCTGTGAAATTGCACCTCTTTCTTAGAGAGCTTCTCTTTTCCACTTGTTGTCAAGTCAGATGCATCCTTAGGTGAGTAGGTATATGAGGCAACCCCATCAGATTCAACAATATTATATTTAAGCCTAGCTGTCCTGAGCTTCACATGAGATTATTAAAAAGTGCATACAGTTCCTTAACTGAAATTGGTATTCAGGGGGCAGCTATTTCGGATAAGAGTTTTTAGCCTCACTCTTCCCATGAGGAGGGTCTAA
Source organism: Bambusicola thoracicus (assembly GCA_002909625.1). Taxonomy (NCBI): domain Eukaryota; kingdom Metazoa; phylum Chordata; class Aves; order Galliformes; family Phasianidae; genus Bambusicola; species Bambusicola thoracicus. The sequence continues at coordinate 31,867 of PPHD01000837.1, forward strand.
ATAGCTTTCCAATATCAGATGCCAAGCTTTACATAAGTTGGTTTAGCTGAGATGAATCCTACAAAGTTCAGCAAGCAGACTTCTGTCTACAGGTTCTAGTACAGACCCGGGAAGGTAAAGCTGAATTTGCACTCCCCGCAAGGCATCCTGTATTAAAACCATTTTTATTTATTATTTTTATGCTCTGGCCTACACGAAAACTTATTCTTTGAAACTATATGTTGGCATTATTTATTCCAAACATGCTAGGAACCAGGAAAATTAGTCCACATGATGCTGCGCCTTGCTTCTTGCACTGTCTGAGCCACCTCTTTCAAAGCTAGCTTGGGTATCCCTTCATCATATGGCAATGGAGACATACCATCAGAGCCAGAGGAGAACCCTACTGTGCAGTTTCACACTCAAATCACACTGATTTTCGTGGTCAGGTTTCACCCAGCAGGAGTTTCTGACCCTGTTGTGGTTTAAGGGTATTGTCCATGCTGACATGTATTATATTTAATATATATCTTTTTTTAGTATTCTTTGCTCTTTTAAATGTTTCCTTTCAAATTTGATTTGACCAGAAAGGATCAGGCAAATTTCTTACTGACAATGAATTCTTTCCAATCTTTGTCACTTACTGGACAAATTACTTGACTCTTTTTCCTATTTCTTTCTCTTTCAATGCCAACACATCAGTGTTTTCTAATACAACAAAGTTATAATGTCTTTTAAAATTGGAATATTTTAGTTATGCTTGGTTTTGCCACAATAGCAGACTACTGTTCAGTCTACTATGATTCTATGAAATATTTATTCATTTCCTTCTCTTTCTTCTCTGCATTATGAGGATTTCTGCTCATTTCTCTAGATAGGTTTGCAGTTTCTATTGTTATACCAGTATTTAGAAGACAACTGATGTTAAAGTAGTAATAAAGAATAAGAAAGCTTTCCCTAATTCTAACACAGCCATTTAATTCAAGTGAGCAAGGCTAGCAGGTGGTTCTCAGAAGATCTCATTAGGCTCTTTGATTGTCTCTAACACTTCTTGTAAGCAAATGTCTCATTACTACGGATATTTACATATGCTTTACTTTCATACAGATTGCCATACATCACTGAACTATAAACCTATTACCAAATGTCTTCAGATTTAAATGGTAAATACTATTCCTGCTGTGTGGACAAACGGTAGCTATCAAAGACAGTAAAATCTAACAGTGCTGAATTTGATCTTGATTTTCATATTTAGTATCGCTGAACTTTTCAAATCGTAAAAAAGCATGAAGTCTTTGAGCCTTTCAGAGATATCCAGTAGAGTCATAGCGTGCATACAATGAGATACTCATCTGGCAAAGGAATCAGTCTGGAATATGAGTGGAAGAAAGATGGGGAGAGGAAAATATGAAGGTTTTTCTTTTCCAGTTCCTGTGGTGACTAAATACTGGAATTTTATATACTCAGCTGTTTATTTTATGTAGCCTCATAATCATAGAATGGCTTAGGTTGTATGGGACCTTAAGATCATCAAGCTCCAACCCCTGCGGTGGGCTGCCTGCCCCCACAGCTCAGGCAGCCCAGGGCCCAGCCATGGCCTTGGGCATCTCTAGGGATGGGGCACCCACAGCTCTCTGGGCAGTGCCAGGGCCTCAGTGCCCTCTGAGTAAAGAATTTCTTCCTAACATCTAGCCTAAATCTATTCTCTTGTAGTTAAAGTCCTGATCTGGTGCTACAGTCTTTCATTTGAAAGAAGGGTTACCATCTGCTTATCATACGGACTTCATTATAGCACTGTAGTTTAACACTGACCTAATTCTTCAAATCCTGTGCAACTCATAACTTCCCTATCCACCACACATCGTAGTACTTGGCTTATATTTCATGAGGACTTGATTTTCTGCCACTGAAGCTGATGGAAAGAAATACACAAAGCCCAGTTCTGTGCATACATTCTGCACCAACAGCAATCCCCTACTACTGAAAAAACTGATAAAGCCCACACTGTTTTTTAGCAGCTAATCACCCAACCTTCATTTCATTTTACTTCTCCCAGTCTGAAAATATGACACTTGGAAATACGATCTGCTTTTATTGAAGATCTTATTTTTTCCAGCATGCTGTCAAAGAGAAAGTATATCAACAGAACCCCACACATTTCTAAGTGTGGATCTTGAACCTTTTAACAGTTGGTAAGATTAGACGCTCAATCTCAACATCAAAGTATCTCTGACAGATACTTAGAAGGACTAGATGATCTCAGAGGTCTTTTCCAACCTTAATGATTCTGTGATCTAGTCTGTCTTTCTTTTCCTGCTGGGGTAGAAGATGATCCCCATTTGAGATTCCTTTCATGAGAAATTTTTTGGACATTAGTGGGAAGTACGAGGCAAATTTCTGAGTTTTTCTGTATGCTAGATAAGTTTTCTAGGTCTATAATCTAGTAAAATGACTTCAGCTTTAAAGATGACTTCAGCTTTACAGAGATGCAGACTGGATTGTGCATAGAAAGCTGCTTCTTGAAAACCAGTCCTAATCTGTATATTTCTGATGTTTAGTACCTTTCCTTTTCCTGTGTCCCAAGAGAAAAAAACTCCCATTCTTAACATTATCACTTCCTATTTCCATGTGCTTCTGATGCTAAAATTCATCCAGTTCCATATAATGACTAGAAACTGGAAATAAACATTTTCAGGTTAGAAATAAAAGACATGATCCTGTAACGGGAGGTTGGTTGTGTATCACTCAGATCTTTAATTAAAGGCTGGTGACATGAAGCCTAATATTTGAATGATTGTGGAGGGTCTGATTCTGTGTTATGCAAGAAATCCTTCTGCTATTTTGCATTTAAATGCACTGAGGACTGCTGTAAAGACAGTGAATGCTACAGGAGTGGTTCTTTACATTTCTGTACTGAATGTTTTCCTAAAGAACTGAACAAAATGAAAGAGGGAAGCTTCTCTCATATACATCCCAAAAAGCAACTCAAAAGCAGCTGTGGGATGAAGCAGAATCTGTTCTCCAGTTTCTAGTCACCTCCCTGGGCCAAATTCCAATAAGTTTCAGTATCCAATCTATGATGGGGATTCAAGTCTGCAGAAATTCACTGAATTGAAATAAAAAATGTCAATCAAATCCCCACAGATTTAACACACTTTTTGTAGACAGTTAGTAGCTGTGAATTCCACACTAAAGGGAGAATTATTTTCTGACGTATAATGGAGTAATTTAATTGGGACTAACAGATTTTGCTTTTTGCCAGAGTGGAGTCTGTCCACAACTACATTGTACTATTATGCTATTCTTATCAGTGCAAATTATTTTTTGGGCCAGGGAAACTTATTAGAAAGTGATACTGTTTATTACTCTAACCAACTACACACTGATGGATAGAAGGAAGAACCAACCACTAAAGCCATTTTGAGAAAAAAAAAAAAAAAAAGAATTTGCACCATTAATCTATCTTTTTTTTGCTTTTCTCTCTTCTATAGGTTGCCCAGGAATGTGGGACAATATTACATGCTGGAAACCTGCAAGTGTGGGTGAAATTGTCTTTGTCAAGTGTCCTGCGCTGTTCAGATTTATCATCTCTGAAGATGGTAAAGTCCTTTGTCTGTGTTTTTTGCTACTGCCTTGTAGAACTGCATGGCCAGCAGCCATATAAAGCCTGATTCAATTGCTATGTTCAAAGGGAAAATAAGAGCTACCGTGGCCTGGGGTTGGCTTGAACTTCTGTTCAAAAGAAAGCAGTAAAAAACCAGGATGTTTGTGTGTAGATCTATCTGCATACGTTGGGTAGGATGGGGAAAGATGTGTGGAAAAAAACCTGTCTCAGTCACCATGAAATTATCACCAAGTCTGGTAGCTAAACAGAACGTTCTGCCCTTGGGTATTCACAGAGGTCAACAAGACCTGAGACCATGTGGAGGTGTCAGACAACTAGTCATCATAATTGGAACCTATCTTAGAAAATAACTAAAACTCAGAGCTGAATTCTGTTCATGCCCAAGGAATGGGCATGCGTGAAATGACCAATCAGAGGTGCTGCCATCTTGGAGGCCTGGTGGAGGGCTGGTGAAAATTAAAAATTCTTGGAGAAGTGGAGGAGCTCCATCATGCCTTTTTCTTCTCTGTAGAAATGAGATGTCAGCTTCCTACTGCTCCTTGCAGCAGGCACCAGCAGCCAAGCAAAGAAACAGAAGTAAATGTAAGGTCAGAAAATTGCTCAGGCTGCACTGTGGTGAGATGGACTGTTTCTGCTTCCAGAATGCATTACTCCCTGTAAGAGTTGTCCGTTATTAGTTAACAACAAGCCTTTGCTGATATTTAACAGTAATGCCTATCTCGTCCCAGCACCCATGTAGGCCAGCATAGGTCACTTAATGAGCATTTCTCATGGAGGAAAAACCTCACCTTTTTCATTCTGGGATCCTTTTCCCAAAGATTATTTTGCCAATGTATTATTCATACATGATCTTGAGTCCAAAATTCACCTTCTTGGTGTTGCTACAGACAGCACACAATTTGTGGTAGATGGTAAATATTTCATACACGGCTCCAGGCATGCTGAAATCCTCACCTTTAAAAATAGACATTTCGATTCATTTTAGACGGTGAAGGAAACACCAAAATGCTCTTGTGAGATGGAGAGGAATGTAAGGGTGGTCACCACCTCACTAAACATACCCGTATGAAACTCAAGTGTCTTCTCTCAATTAGTTCACTGGACTCCATCTGTAGTCAACATGGAGAAAGTAAGAGAAAGAAATCAATGGAAGGCAGTGTATTTCATTTCAAGAATATGAGGTTAATTACCATTTGGAGGTAATCTCTCTTTATCCAGCAAATAATGAAGACAGTTCCCTTAAATGAGGCATCTTATTTTTGACGGGAGGAAGACGAGTCCCTTTTTAAATTATCAGTTATAAAAACATGATTATTCCTGTAATTCTGTGTGCTTCAATTATAATGTGTATAATTACACATAATCTTCACTGCTCCAATATTGGTCCAGTATAAATTCAGTGAGTACAATGACACTTACTGAACCATCATAGTCAACCATAATAGAAAAGACAGCATAGAGGATCTAGGAGGATTTGTGTCCAACACGGGAAAGGAAATTTTCTTCCCTCTTTCACACACACACACACACACACACACATATATATATAGGTATATATATGTATTTACATTATTCTCCATGACTTTGTTATCTGTTTTCAGTGACTGCTTGTCACTCAGCCTAATTGTCAGACCAGTCTTGGTCATCCTTTGCACAAGATACACACTCAACCAAAAGTTTCCACAATCCAATTATCCGTGAACTTTGCAGCCTGCAGGCATAATGCTTTTGTATTGTTTATTGTGCACCTTCTGTTGTTATCTTCTGACATAAATGCAGGAGACCTGCTGCTCAACGCAATGCCTGACGAACTTTCAATTAGGACCCCTCCTTTTTGGTGGCTTGTGATGTGCTTCCTCTACCTATCCTAAAGATAGGCATGGTAACATAGGCAACACTTTTTTTCCCTTTCTTTCTCTCTTTTCCTTTCTTTTTGGGGTACAGTGATCAGAGATATTGCTAGTCTGATAACATGGAGAGTGATGCTATCTGCATCTACAGCACTGGAACTGTTTCCTCTCTGCCGATTTACCAACACACTTCAGCTGCAGACCTTTGAATGGCTCTCTTTATTTCAAGGGATATTTTGTAGAGTCATAGAATCATAGTATGACCTGGGTTGAGAAGGACCACAATGATCATCCAGTTTCAACCCTCTGCTATGTGCAGGGTCGCCAACCAGCAGACCAGGCTGCCCAGAGCCACATCCAGCCTGGCCTTGAGTGCCTTCAGGGATGGGGTATCCACAGCCTCTCTGGGCAGTTTGAGTTTCCAATGCTCATAATTATATCCTACCTAAATATAGTACCTTCTATTGGTGAAATTTTGTTTCTGTGGTGCCATTGTTTCTGAAGTAATTAAGGTTTGGAGGGCACTTGAGAAACCATCTAGCATATCTCCCTTCTCAAAGACAGTGTCAGTTCCACATGGACTATTCCAGTGTATAAAGAACATTTTCAGTTGAATATCAGAAGGTCTTTTCCCATTTTTTTTTTTCAGTTAAAATTAATATTCATTTTAGAAAAATAGTAACACTGTACTTAAAAGAGGAAAACTGCCATAAAAAAGGCTCAGTAAATTGAAGGACTGAAAAAAGGTTTTTGCCCAGTATTTCCAGTCCTGTCTGTAAATTGTACTTCACATTTGGCCTCTAGGAGGGTGATGGCATGACCGTAAGGAAGGAATAGTCAGTCCAGTGTAAATATATGTTCTGCCTTCTTTATCTCCTTACGGGATCACTAATAAAAGTGACAGCTGTTACTGGGTGTTTTTTTGGACATCTGTTCAGTAGAGACAAAACCAAGATTCATAATTCGTTAGATAAACAAATAAACATTTAATCTGGAGCAGTTTGAAACCTTTGCAGACCCAGCTGGATTTGTGCTAGTGACCCCAAGGTGGAAATATCTACATCCATAATTACTCTTCTGGGTGAATCACGATGAATTTTCAGTCTCATTGCTGCTAATTTTAGCTAACCAAGTATATTTGCTTCAATGAGGGCTTAATGAAAAAAGTCACATATTACGAGGGTTCCTTAAATAAAGGGTTATTAGATAATTAAAATGTTTCTAAGACATGGCTAATCACATTTTATAAATCATTACTGTATTTTCTGGCTGCTGCTGTGTTTCTAGAATATGTAAGTAGGATAAGCAGTGATCCCAGTGTCCATTAATTGTATATTCATTCTCAATTCAGCAGAGTTTTCAGATGACCAAAAATCATTTTTACAAACAGTAGCAATAATTTTGATTTATATTTAAAAAATGTTTGTCTTATGAAGCACTGAAGCACATCTGCTTGGATAAAATAGGGGAACCACATGCAGCAGCATTAATTTTAAAGAGTGGGGGGAAAGTTATCTTACTTGCCTTTAGAAGTCTGGAAATTATATGTGTAAATCTGAACTGGTCACATGGACTTCTGGGTCAGTGAGGGAAGTGTTAGAATCATGGAATATCCCAAGTTGGAAGGGATCCATAAGGTTCATCAAGTCCAGCTTCTGACAGGGAATCGTAGAAAGTATTTCATCTGAGCTGTGTCACATTCGTATCTTGAGATGAATGAAGTCACTGGAGGAGCCTCTTTGGTTTCTGAAAATTTCTGAAAGGAATTTGGCTGTCCTGACTTGGCTGTCTGATCTCTGCTTTCAGTAAGATGACAAAGAAAATGAACTTAAAAATAAAAACTAACCAATGAAACTCCACTCCCATCATCCACAGAGATGCTTTGTTGAAGAACAGTGCAGTGGTCCAGTGCAGTGGATCTAGCTGAAAAGACCACCTCTTGCTGTTGAGGGTTTGAAAATATACTCGGCTGTGACCTTCATTGCAGTTGGACTGAGGACTGACATTTGAACTGCTGATAAGAAAGCCTAAAGTTAAAGTCCTTATGTTGAGGGACATGGTATAATGAGAGCTATTGGTGATGGGTGGATGGTTGGACTGGGTGATCCTGTGGGTCTTTTCCAACCTTGGTGATTCTATGATTCTTTGGAAATCCCATGATATATATCGTGTGACCCTTTCTGGTAACATTTCAGTTCAGTTCTCCTTCAAAGTCAAGAGAATTTTTTATTTTCCTTTCAGATTCTCTTTGTGAACAAAAGGATTGTTCTAAAAATCTCTCCACCTGAAGAAGTCATAGTATCTCCTCAATCTTTTCCAATGTACTAGGTTAAAGATGTACAGTGTTTTTTGTTATTGAGGATTCCTTATATTGGAGGTTTTTTGTTAGTTGGTTTGCGTTTGGTTGTTTGTTTTCTTTTATGTTTTTCTTTTTCTCTTCAAAATCCATTTCTTCCATCAATTCACAGTTTAATTTTCATTAGAAGCAATAACTTCCATCATGCTGCTTTTATAAATCATGCTTTCTTCAGTGCCTTCCAAGTGCTAACCCCAGAGAAAACCCCTCCAGCAACAGAGGACATTCTGTGGTATCTTTGCAAAGGAAAACAAAGTGGTTATGTAGTTATCCACACTCCTAACTAGAAAATTCTGTGGTTTATTCTTTTCCTTTATTTATTTATTCATTTTTATTTTTTGGGGCAGTGGTGATGTGTCTGGCAGAGGAAACTCACAGATGCCAAGGCTTTTCTTTCTTTGCCCTCTGCATCTGAGAAATTCTAGAGTGATAAAACCTGTACTCTAAAGGGCCACTGAAAGAAACCCAATATGGGATCCAATAGGATCAAAAAAAAGGAGCATATTTTTAGGTCTCTGATTTGCAGTAAAGTCTAATACAAATGGTAATAGGCAGTTTCTGAGCATTGCCATGTACTTCACATGGAGAAGTTGCCTTCATTTCCAAGTACAAATGAATAATAAAATGAGCTCCTACAGAATCCTCTAGCTATACAGACTGTTTATCCAGTGCTCAGTCTAGGACATTGCCTGCTACATCCAAAAGAGCATGACTGACCTTTGCTGGTACCAGGGTTAAGGGTTCTCATTAACATTCAGTGGAGTAAAGAATCCATCCAGGTACTGTAGAGTTTAAGGGAGAATGATATCCCTTCTTCAGTTTTTGAACCCAAGTGTTTGCTGTGCTTGCTGCTGCTCTGCCAGTCATGTGTCTTCATTGCTCAGCCACCAAGCTTCATTGTCCCTGAGACGGAACTGAAAATAGCCCATTACTGATCCCATTAAAAACACTGAGAGCCACTCAACTAATTTGTCACTGGAACACCAACCCTCGTATATTCTGCACTAGATATATTGTGTGGGATTTATGAATGCAAGGTTAATTGGATTTGGTAAGCCATCCGTGGCTCTTTTCTCCTGCCTGAGTTTGGATGTTATCCCTAATCAAACAAAACAAGATGACAAGACAAGGGTTAATGAGAAGGGCAGCAGTACTAAGTGTGCAAATGTGGAAAGTGTTTCTGTGTCACTTCTGGGGAAATGGTCCTGGAGTACTGACAATGTGTGGTACATAACTCCCAAACAGGGTGAAAGGACATGAAAATCTGTTGTTCAGAATCTTTGCAGATCAGTTGCTATTAATTTGGCCTCCTTATTGATGTATTTTAATATAAACAAAAAGGTGATTTTTAAAGATCAGAGACCTTCTAACCAGCAAAATGTATCTGGAAAGATCCTGCACTTATTTTCTACTGAAGTAGATGGAGGATTTGTTTGATGCTGGCTGAAATTAACGTTGGCATTGCAGCTGCCTGAAATTGGAAATCGTGTTTGCCTGTCAAATGGGCAAGGGAAGAGATCAATGCAAAGGTCAACATTTTCTGTCCAAATATGTCTCATCCATGGTGGGTGTTTTAGCATCCTCCATGAAAACCAGGGGAGGGAAACTACCAGCAGCAGGAAGCATTCTGTTTTACAGAGATGGGCCATCCCATAGTATGTCCATCTTAGGAATAATTATGGTATATGTGTTTTTGTTGCTCAGCAAGTCCCAGATGTAGGAAAGAGTTATAGGAGAATTATCAAGTGGAGATGTTATAAACTCTCTTTCCAGTCGCTGAGTTAGTAGTGCTTACTAGATAGCAAGTTAGTGTCCTATTCCTATTTCCCATTGGACTTTCCTTGGGCAGTAAAGCCATGTGATGACTTTTCCAAATCGAGGAGGCTACACTATGATATCATGCCAAGCTCTACTCTAAAGGGTAACCCTTAACCCTAACCCAAAAAACAAACTCTTAACCCTAACCCAATCTGTTAACACTTAAACCTTAACCTTAACCTAAAATGCTAAACCATAACCCTTAACCCTACCTAAAAGGGTAACTGTTTATCATTAAGCATGTCTCCTCTGCCTCAGAATCACGAAGTCTGTCTGCAGTGCAGGAAATACTGCCAATGCAGGTATTGCCATCAGAGAATATTGACTGTATCTGTGTTTCCAATCTTCTAGTTAAGGTTTCGTGAATACTTTTTTTAACAGGGGAATGACATTTTTGGCATTTCCCACCAAACTGTGGGGACAAAGAGTTCTGTGCCTCTGATACTCACTGTGCAAGTTCAATAATTCAACGATTTCTCTAAATTCTTCTGATCAATTCAGTTAAATATCAAATCCTTGGTCCAAAGCAAGACAACATCCTGCGGTTACCAGGGGAAAGCTGTAACACAATTCAAGACCTTTGCCAATGTGACCTGAAAGCTAATTGGCTCTGGAGAATTAAAAAAATGGGGCTCCTCTGGAAAGTATCTGAGGATGGAACTAGGCAAGAGGTGCTAAGCAGTTTGGAGAACACTTAGATGTGCAAAAGATAATGCATTGAATTATTATTTATTATTACGTTGTTGGTGCAACATGAGCAGCTGCATCAACCTTAACCAGCAGCCTCCACTCTGTTGCTGTTTCTCCTCTTGTCTCAAATAATTAAGGAAGGAATTCCATTTGATTGCAAGGCTTTAGGTGTGGTGGGCTCACATTTACTCTTGCCTTTAAGCAAGTGCTTGAATATGCTTTCTTCTCTGAGAGTTCTCTCACAACTGATAATCTGCCTTGGACAATGTGTCTTCTTTTCTTTGTTTCTTACTTGAAAAACATCTGCTTTTCTCTGAAATATGACCCGTGCCCTTCTCTGAGCTGAGAGCCTCTTTGGTAGCATTTGCGTTGACCTCACACGCTGATGGATGCTCCTCTGACAGCCAGCCTGGTAGGAAGGATGCACTTCATGTTTAAATGATGCCTAGTAGTTGCTATGGTGACCTCAATCCACTGACAGTTTTGTAAGCCTTTGTAAGGGAAGGGAAGAAAAAAGTCATAATTCCCCGTACATATTATTGGTCATATCTATGTATAAGTCTTGCCACAGCTAGACCTTTGCACAACAGCCTTTATGTTATCCATACACGACCTCATTGGCCTTCTCTCATGATCTCCAGCCATAGTGCCCTGGTTCTTCTCACCAACCTGTCACAAAACCACATGCCTATATGGAGTATAGGGCATGAAGGTTTGTATCTCAGCTCCACCTCTGTATTCACCACAGTGTTCTGCACAAGCTACTGGTGAACAAAGAAGATGCAGAAAGTTAGTTCTCCTTAATTGTTCTCTTCCCCCTTGGCCATGACAAAGGCAGTAAACGGTAAATACCAAGTGAACTAATGACTTCAATATGTAGTTTAAAGTATTGTCAATGGGGCATGAGGCTAGAGGCAGAAATAAGGGGGTATGTGTTTAGCCTAGGGAAAAAGTGTAGGATCCTCTAATTTCTCTCACTCTGAACCTTGTATGGCTGCCACTTGCTACAGATGTACAGAGCTGATCCTGATTGCTGCTCTGCTGGCTGGCTGAACAGATTGCTGGTGTAGGGGAGTGGCATGCAGCAATGGGGAAAGGGCTCTCTGTGCTGGATGGGGGCAGGATGGCTGGCAGATTTATTTCATGTTTCTAAATTAAATGTTAGGTTTCTAATCAGTGTTATAGAAAACAGGGAAAAATTAGATCCCTGCCTAGCTAGCTCGTCGTTCACAGATCTGGATATGATGATGACAAGTGATCTGGGGAAATGTTTTCCACCACCCATCCCTCCAACAAGTGATGCTGAGGTGAGAATAGAAATAAGGTTAAAGTGTGGACAAAACGTTTTAGGACGGAATGGTCTGTTAAGCCCTTCGTTCCCCTTCTTGAGCTAATAATGAGTGAAAACTGGAACAGAAGGGTTAAATGCGAATTGCTGTGCTCAGATAAACAAATCTATGGGAGATAAAGTAGTTGCCATGCCAGCTGACACTGAAAGCAGCCAGCACAAAGTTGGCATGTAGGAGCCGGTCTAAAAGGCTGCACAGAGCTCAGAGGCTCATCATACACAGCCCGCTTCTTGGCTTTCACTTTGTGAGCCCTGTTCCCTTCAAAACAGAAGCAACAATTCCTTGCCTTACATTTCTCATCCTCATTGGAGGATAGGGAGAAGGTATCTGCTCTTTCTAAGGCATAGCAAATACAAAACAAGGAAAAAAGTATGACACACATGCAAGAAATTGACATGAAAGTACCAGGTCTTTGCTACTATGTGTAGCTCTTGGTGAGTCATTTTATTTTATTTTATTTTATTTTATTTTATTTTATTTTATTTTGTTTTGTTTTGTTTTGTTTTGTTGTTTTATTTTTTCTATTTTACCCCCTCATGTAGAAAGTAGAAATAGGCTGTATTTTCTGCTTGATTTCTCTGTTCAGTTTCTGGGACTAACAGTTCCTCATTCTGGTGCACCTTCTTTAGTGCCTCTAAGTAGTACTGCAAATAACACCGAATTAATAATGACAGCTCAAGCACTAATGGAAAATTTGCCTTACTTCTCAACGAATGAATTTCCTATTCAAGCTGGTCAAATAGTGAATAACACTATCTGTCAATGCACTGGACAGCCATCCTTTGTCAAGAATAGCATTAGCTTCCTCAGGATATTGACTAATGCAGGCAGTTATTGATTTAAAAATGGTTTTCTAAGATATTGTTTAATGGCTACCATTGGCTCTGTATCTGTAGTCTGTACCGTGCTGTTATTTAACCGTATGCGAGGAGCACAGGATTGAAGAAAGTAATGTGTAGAAGCCTGAAGTTAAAATACTGAAAAACAGGCTAGTAGTCAAAATGCAGCTGAAAAGGGCGTTTGAATTATTCTTCAGTTCTGGGAGAGTAATATAATTAATCTAGCCTGCTTTACAATCACCTCAATGGACTTCCCTTTTTGCATTACTCAGGCCTAATGAACCACTTTCTCATTGCCTGCATCCCAAGAGAAAAGTGTTATAAGAACTTGTGTGAAAGCTCACCCAGCAAGGTGCCGTATGTTTTTCCCCTTCACATTGCTGACAACATAGCAAATTTGCTCAGGACTTCTGGAGGCAGAAAAAAAAAAAAAAAGCAGAATTTCAGAGTAGCATTGAGAAACTCAATCCACCATCTTTATACAGTCCCAGATCAGCAAGCTCAAGGAGTCTGTGGATGCCCCATCCCTGCAGGCATTCAAGGCCAGGCTGGATGTGGCTCTGGGCAGCCTGGTCTGGTGGTTGGTGACCCTGCACATAGCAGAGGGTTGGAACTGGATGAGCGTTGTGGTCCCTTTCAACCCAGGCTATTCTGTGATTCTACGATTCTGTGATTCTATGTTAAATGTTAAGCATACAAATATTCCAAATAAAGCCCATCCCACTCTTCATACCTGTGTGTAGCCATACCCATTGGTATGGTGATGTGAGCAGTCATATTGTGATGGTGGGCGATTCAATGCACGGTATCAGAAAGAAAGGTAGGACCAGCACACATAAATCTGAAGCCCCATAGTGGCTGTATGCTCCCTCACTGCATGTTTTTATACACATATATACATATAAGCACATATAATTCTGTATGTCTACGTGTTATCTCTCCACTCATTAGGTAGACTTTGACTTTTCACTGTAATTCAGACTATAATGTTCAATGTAAATCTAATTGACGTTCCAGTGGCGCGGTTTATTAGAGAGAATTAGTTTGATGGATCAAGCTTGAAAGCCTGTGTAGTAAAAGGTTGTACTGGAACATTCCTCAGTGCATTAGCAAGGACTCAGATGTAGACAAATATGTTAATAAATGGCAAGCTTGCTCCTACAGCAATCAGAAAGTGAACATCATTGAAAATGTGAATCCCTTCATGTTGCCCAAACACAGTTAAAATGCAATAACAATCTGGCTGTAGAGAAAATGGTTAATATAAAAAGGCTCTTCATTTCAAAAAGCTACATTAACATAATGTTCCATTGGTACTGAGGTCATGACAGTAAAAATGAATTAAAATTGGGTATTCTACCATCACTGCAGCCAACTGTGGCCTGTATTAAGAATCAAATAACAGCAGATTTTATGTCCTTCTTTTTGGGTTACTGGGAAGAGCAAACAAACAAAACCCAACAACACTTAAAGCACTTATATTTCATCTTTACCTACCCCTACCTGTCTGTCTATCTGTCCGTATATCCATCCATCCATCCATCCATCCATCCATCCATCCATCAATCTGTATATTTATTCAGAGCCATCGGTCTAACATGCCAAGATGCCAGGAATACTGGGCTTCAATCTACTTAACAATGCTCCTCTTACAAGAACATTGTAAAATTTGTAGCGTCACATCATAGTTTTTAAGTCACTCTGCAGCACTGGCAAACTACAGTCACATTTTTTGTGAGTCAGAGGGCTCTTTGGAGGGTTTTTTTTTCTTTTTTTTTGCAGCTTTTTCTTATCCTTCATCTATAGATCATCAAAGGATCCAGGCTTTTAGGTGAGGTGACCTCCTCTAAGGAACAAATTCCATTATGAGCTATTAACTTGAGTGGCATTAAAGGATAAACATGGACAGTGATTCAGGAACAGTGTCTTGCACTTTAGTACATGACCCAGTAAAACCACAGGCAAAAATTCCCAGGGGATATCCTGAAGCTGGTCAACTCCATTCAGATTTTAGCAAGATAGACATATGGCTGTGCCAATCATTCTTAATAAACCTGGTTTTCGGTTGGCTCAGGAGAGACATAGAATCATAGAATGGCCTGGGTTGAAAAGGACCACAGTGATCATCGAGTTTCAACCCTCTGCTATGTACAGGGTCATCAACCAGCAGCCCAGGCTGCCTAGAGCCACATCCAGCCTGGCCTTGAATGCCTCCACAGATGGGGCATCCACAGCCTCCTTGGGCAACCTGTTCCAGTGCATCACCACCCTCTGGGTGAAAAACTTCCTCCTAATATCTAACCTAAACCTCCCCTGTCCCAGTTTAAAACCGTTCCCCCTTATCCTATCACCATCCACCCTCGTAAACAGCCATTCCCCCTCCTGTTTGTACTCTCCATTCAAGCACTGGAAGGCCACAATGAAGTCTCCCCGCAGCCTTCTCTTCTCCAAGCTGAACAAGCCTGGTTCCCTCAACCTTTCCTCATAGGAGAGGTGCTCCAGCCCTCTGATCACCTTAGTGGCTCTCCAATATTTGGACATAGCTCTGTCCTGCTGTTCTGCCCAAAATCTTGAGCAGTGTCATGGTTTGTCTGCAACATCTGGTACTTCAGTGTGATGCAGCAGGTTAAATGAGCTTCGCTGAAAAATGCACTGGTGACTTATCTTCAGTATTCATACTATTTGAAAACATCCAAGAGGTCTCATATATGTGGCATCTGGAAAGCTGCTGGAGCTGGGTAGAGAAGCCAAGAGACAAAGATGTTCTCATCACAGTGTTGAGGATTAACCCTTCTTAGTAACGTGCTGCTGGATGTGTAGGTTTGCTGAAGGTCGATGCTGAATACATCCTTTCAAAGACACATTACCTCCTGAAAGGGGGGATGCCAGAAAAGAAGAGGCCTTAGCAAAAGCTTTGTCTTTGTTTTCTAGACTCCAGCATCATCTTCACACTAAACCCTTTTATTTCCAGCTTAGATCTAAAAGTATCTCTGATTTATTTTAAAACATGGAGAGAAATCAATGAATTCAAAACTGATAAGGGCTTTGGAAAAGAATATAGCATAATATGCACTTCAGGCTGTGCAGGAAGGAGTCCCTTTACTGTTTTTCTTCCTTGGATGCTGTCTTTCTCCTTTTCAGACAGAAACAAAGCTGATTTTATATAGAATTTCACTTTCCAATGCAAAGCCTCTCGCACAAATAGGTGAAAGGCCTTTGCAGTCCATGCTTAAGAAATAACTGCATGTTTGTTGGTAAAGAGCAAAGCTGAAGCTCAGTGGTTATTCCAGGGGGGTACAATGCTAAGCTATGTTATATATCTAACCCGATGTGGAAGTCTATAAATGACTGACAGGGGTTTTCCTCTGGTCTTGTTTGATCGGTGGGCGGCTGTTAAAGCTCCTGCAAACAGCTTTGAGTCTCACTGCATGCGATGCAGCAGCACCACGCAGTGGCTCAGGGCAGCTGCTCTGCACTCAGCCTGCAGCATCCATCCAGCCCAAACCCGCCGGGAGTAGGAAAAGCTTGACTAGTGCAACTGGGGTTAAGTATGCATCAAGGTGGGTGGGAGATTGCTTTGGGGTAATATCAGCTTTTTACAAGGAAAAAAATGAAAAAAAAGAGAAATGCAAACCCAAACTCTTAAGATTCCACGTTCAGGACCTTTCTCCGCCCCCCCGAAAAAAAAAAAAAAACAAAACAAACAACATACAGGTCATTAATAAAAAAGGCTTAATAATGGAGTGTGATGGACCATCTTCTGAAAACCACTTTCTAGCTGTAAACATAGATAACTTAACTTGAAAAACAAACAAAATTCTCCTGCAGTTCTTTGCTAGGATGAGAGGGAACGGCCTCAAGTTGTGCAGGAGGAGATTCAAGTTGGATATTAGGAGGAATTTCTTCTCAGAAAGAGTGGTGATGCATTGTCACAGGCTGCCCAGTGAGGTGATGGGGTCATCGTCCATGGAGATGTTTAAGGAAAGAGTAGATGTGGTACTAAGGGACATGGTTTAGTGGGCAATGTTGGTTGTAGGTGGATAGATCTTGGTGGAAGATCTTGGAAGCCTTTTCCAACCTTTATGATCCATAGGCGCTGCTACATCCATTCCTCTTATGGGCAGCAAAGCTTCAAGATCAAATTAATTGTTTTTCTTCTTCTCATTTCAGGTTGGGAAGTAGACAACTTGGGGCAAACTCATGCAGGTAAGGACCAGTGGTGCTGATTACCTCCTACACAGCTCTGTTACCATAAACCATCTGTAAAGGACATGATAATCTGAGATTATTGAAAAGTTATTCTGTGTAACAATTATTATGATAATGAATACAGGCAGCTGTCTGTAACAGTGAGATAAAAAATAAAGTAAAAATCTGACATGTTTTTAGGATTCGTTGTCATCTTAGCCTAGAAACACAAAATTAAAACTAATTATCATTTGATGGGTGGAAATCATTTTTCATGAGTTTTGTCCATACTTCAACATTTATGAATTTCTAAAGGGATAATGCTTAACTGTTAAAATATTTTTTTAATAAAATTTGTCCCAGTTTGATCTACTGTCTTTTTTAGCCATGAGCTCACTGCTTTCAGTAGCAGTTTTTAAATTTTATTGCTTCCATCTTGATTTAAAGTTACGAGTAAACCAATGTTTACTTCCTCAAAAGACAGAATTAGGAATTTATTGCCTTTGGGCCTGACCCAAACAAATAAAAATCAAATGGATTCTATTCACTGACTTCCACAGAGACCAGTTGGGTCCTCATAGAAAATGCAATCCAAACAATTTCATACCGGATTTCCACTTTTATAGGTGATTATGACCTGTTGGAAAGCACAGCCGAGACTCCCCTAGGTAAGCAGCAGAACCATGGAATCTTTCTTCTATTTTAGTTCCCTTAAAAAGGAAGCTCCAAGCTTTCTCTCCTGCGACTTAGGTATTATTTTCTAATCAGTTCTAGATATTATTTTCTAATCAGTTCTAATGATGGTGACACATTTTCTTGAGCTTGCATTTTAACAGTGTTATGAAAATGTATTCATCCATTATTGGATCTTGTGCTCTAGCAAGAAAATTGGTATAAATTATATCTACCTGCTGAACAATAGTTGAACTAAGCAGTGTTGAGGAAACAACACCATGATTCAGTGGTTATTCTCCATGAAGAACTAGAGATGAATGTGAAGGATTAATTTACCAAAATTTGCCAGGTAATGCAATGTAAAGTGGTTGCAGTGATTAAATCAATGTATTCTGCCATGTGGATGGCAAACATTCTCTGAAAAGAAGGTCACCATTAGTGTCATAAGCTAATTGACTAAGTTGCTCTAAGAACGTGAAATAGCATAATCTTGGCATTAATAAAACAAGAAAACAAATAAATGAAGAAACAAAGAAGTTTGTCATTTCCATCAATTCACGTCATAGAACTGCTTAAACTAAAAAAAAAAAAAAAAAAAAAAAAAAAGCTGAATAAATGAAAGCTGTTCTTTTGTTTTGGAGAGGAATAAGTGCAGCCAAGCTCTAAGTTTTTTACCTGGTCACTGAGCTCTGACTAAAGTAATTGTGCTTACAGAGTACAATGAATGAGGCAACATCCCACCTTGGTATCAAAGAAAGTGCTGAGAGATGCTTTCCTCTTCTACAGCCAGCTCCTGCTCCCAATGCAGATTCAAGCATTTTGGCAGTACTGGTGAAAGCCATTTAGGAGCTACTCGTTAAATGAGATTAGTCAAACGGGAAAATGAGAGAAAAAGGGAAAGAGGTTTTTTCTGAGCCAGTTTTGAGCCTCCTAGCAAACACACCTTTTAGAACGAGGCCATAAACTATTATTGGCACAAATAATAGGAAGAGGGAAATCTGAAGGGGGTGATTGCCAAGCGAAGCCACAGTGGGCTTCTAAATGAAGAGATCTAAATGAACTTATTGCTGTCAGGATAGTAGAATCATAGAATACTAGACCAGTGATAGTGACAGGGAAGAAGTTCCCACTCTGTCTTCTGTTTTCCTACAGAGCAACAAGTCCTTCAGAGTAGAGCCAAGGCTGGAGATACATGGGTGGGATATCTGACTGTAGGGGAACATCCAGCTGCCTCACTCAGATATGTAATGTCTAGTTTAGGTATCCCAGGGCTGCCTGGCTTCCAGACCCTGTTCTAAAAAAATCATGTTAGCACCATGTTTTCTTGCCAGTCTCATGCAAATGCCTTGGATATAGATCATCACAAATAACACAAAGTGCATATTATTAAGCACTAGACTTAATCTTTAGCCATTTGAAGTGCAAATGTCTACTCTGAGGCTGCATTTCCACTCTCCCTTTTGGAGTCAATGAAGAGACACGGACATTTATCTGACCCTGTTTTTTGTATCCACTTCAGAATGAGTTCTTTGGTGCCCTGACTATGCTGATTAGATTTTTTTGGTCTTTGGTGACCAACTGAAAGTAGACATCTGTAGTGCCTAGCATAGAACCAGGTCATTAAAGATGTCATTAAAGATTAAAGTCTTTGTTAAAGCCTTTTGTGGGTACTCTGATAGTACTCCCACTGTGGATTTGTTTCAAGGGGATAGAGGATATGTCCTTGGGTTTGCTTCAACAGTGTGACATTCCCAATTGTACCTGTTGCACTTGACATAGGGGACATCAGCAGAAATTGCACTGAAGATGGCTGGTCTGAACCTTTTCCTCATTATTATGATGCCTGTGGCTTTGATGAAAATGAAACAGAGTCAGACAACCAGGTGGGTGTTATTCTTATAATTTAAAAGAATTGGGAGATGGGAGCAACTGCCTTTTGTCCAGCTTCTGGTCATGATTATCCAATATTTATGGGCATAAATACGTGAGGAATAAGACTTGTATCCTTCTTAGCTCAGTTTATGTTTTTGGAATATGAATGTTTGCTGTTGATACACCTTGTAATGTTTTAGAAGCATGAGTTCTCCCCATTTCATCCCCAGTTGACTAAAGAATCCTTCAGCAAACTAGTATGTTTTTTCTACAAGTACAAGTAGCAGTCACAGAAATATAGCTTTTGCTAGCTTATTGACACATACACTTCACAGTGTTGAAACCCAAGGGTATGCCAAACATGAAACAGTGCTCTAACACACACTGAGATACCAGATTAAGAAATATCCATTGAGAAACAGATCTGGCTGGTGCTTCCCCCTGCATGTTGACGCGGTGAGGAAGAGGTGACCAGAGCTGAACCATTTAACCATGTGATGTTTGTCTTCCAAGGATTACTACTATCTATCCGTGAAGGCGTTGTACACAGTGGGATACAGCACGTCTCTCGTTTCCCTCACCACCGCCATGGTGATCCTGTGTCGTTTCAGGTGAGCTGGGATAAAAGCAGTGCCAGTAGCACTATCACTGCTGAAAATAAGCTGGAACAAATTGACTCCAGACAACATTTCAGCTTTTATCTCATAAGTTACCTGATAAGTAGGAAACAGCCCTTCAGTCAAGTTGTTCCCCTTGTTGGACCCACTGTGTTGGTCATATTTCAGTAGACTCTAGATGCTGTTGCAGCAACTCTGCATTGGACTGACTATTTCATGCTAATTTGCATGGTTCTGTAGGAAAATCATAGAATCATAGAATGGCCTGGGCTGAAAAGGACCACAGTGATCATCTAGTTTCAACCCCCTGCTTTGTGCAGGGTCGCCAACCACCAGACCAGGCTGCTCAGAGCCACATCCAGCCTGGCCTGGAATGCATCCACAGCCTCCTTGGGCAACCTGTTCCAGTGCGTCACCACCCTCTGGGTGAAAAGCTTCCTCCTAATATCTAACCTAAATCTTCTCTGTCTCAGTTTAAAACCATTTCCCCTTGTC
>PPHD01000838.1:0-52192 GCA_002909625.1 Bambusicola thoracicus
GTTATTTTTGTTTTCTAGCCAAGATCATCCTGAAGCCATCGTCACAAATGGGGCAGTAGTGGTAAAACATAAAACATTATTTGCTTTGTTTTCTTTCCTTCTCTCCTTCCATTTTCCTTCCCTTAGCTGACTTTGACGGTAGATAGAGAAACACTGTAAGTGTTCATTCTTCAGTGACACTTCTATTAGGTGCTTTGTTTTCTCCTTAGAGGAGTCCAACAAAATTCTAAAGGAGCCTTCAGACTGCCATCATTTTCTTTTGGTTTTTCTGCATCCATAGAAAATTACAGCCTGCTTAGCACAGAACCATCTTACCATATGATAGTGAAGTTCATTCTCTTTTTCACCGGATCTGGCAGAGTCCTCCAGCACATTTAGCCCACACATTCAAGCAGTGATCCTTCCAACACCTGTCAACACTGCTGAGATGGCTGGATCAGTAACCTAATTCCCTGTCCTGGTCACATCTGTTACAGTGCCGTGAGCTGGCCTGCTTGGAAGTTGAGTTTGACAGAAGGGTGAAAAAGAAACACTTTGCAGGTAAGCTTCCTAGTTCTTTAACTGAGTATTAGCAACTTTACCCTTTCTAACAATGCCTAGAAATTTCACCAGCTGAATACTAAAGCTTTAACTGACCACATCTAAGGCAATTTGTAAAATCTTTCAATTAGGGAATGCTGCTTGTTCTGCAGCAGGTACAGCTTCAAAGTTCTGACTGCACAGAGAGCTTTGTGCCAGATGAGAAATGACATAAGATGCCTACACGGGAAGTATCTAAACCCCAAGCTGAGATCCTAAAAACCTCTGCTTGTACTACTGCTAACCCCTGAAGAATCTTACCTCCTTAGGCGTGATAGTCCCTGGCCTTAAATTTCCTCAGGATCTGTGACAGATTGACTTGTGCACATGCACAGAAACACCTCATTTTTTGCAGGGGTTAGCCGCTCAGCAGCTGGCTCGTGCCTGACCCCGGTCAAGAACCAGAATCTAGGAGTTCCTCTGCCCACCTCCCCTGAGGGGCTGCATCTGGTACGCAACCTCAGAATACGCATAACACACTCCAGCAGGCTTAGCTGAACTCTTCAGATAAATATGGCCAACTACTGCAGAGTCAGATCTGCTTTTAGGGGACTGAGAACTTTCGTTGCTCATTATCTGGCCGGATATGAGACCACCTTATAGTGCAAGGTACCTGGTGGCACTTAGTGTGATCATGGAGCTGCAATAGAAATGCAGCTGTCTAAAACTTGTTGGCATTCACATCATACCCACAGCTGCCTTTTTGTTCAGTCGATTATAACAACAAAATGATCTGTAGTGTGTGGGCTTAGATCACTTTCAGATGTCAGCTTTCCGGGTACACAGGGAGAGGAGAAGGGGATTGTTTGAATCTACCTTTTGCTTCCTTTCCTCCTTTTCTCTTTACTTGCAATTAAAAGTAACTACTCTGTATGTTTTATCTCATTGTTATAGAGAATGAGCTAACGTTTACAGTGAGAGGATCATTTGAAGAAACGCAGAGAGTTTCACTGGGCTCTGGCTCCCGTTCCCCTCTCCCAGATCCCACTCTCTTCCACTATGCCAAATACAAGCAACCCTCATTGGATGTTGCACTCACAAAGAAGAGGAGGATTCCCAGC
Organism: Bambusicola thoracicus; assembly: GCA_002909625.1. Lineage (NCBI taxonomy): Eukaryota > Metazoa > Chordata > Aves > Galliformes > Phasianidae > Bambusicola > Bambusicola thoracicus. The sequence continues at coordinate 1,641 of PPHD01000838.1, forward strand.
TTTGTACGTTACCCCTGAACGTGGTAGTCAACACGTCAGACAGTCCTATAAGTTGACCTTTGTATGTGAGTAGGCAGCAAGAGAAGAACATTTCTGTCTTAACCAAAAGGACCTCCATGCTCCTTTTCAGTGTGCTTGTGTGACGTGCAGAGAAAGGAGGAGCAGAAGCATCCCCCTGTCTTTACCTCTGAAGTCGCTCCCTTCTGAGCAGGAAGAAGTCAGCAAGGTAAGCATCTGCTGACTGTTGAGAATCCTTTGCAAACTTTCCAGAATTCCTGATGGTTCCAAAGACATAGACATTGGAGTCCCTCTCTCTTCATACAGAACTAATTGTTATTTAAACTTCCTTGAATCTAGTGTGACACATGATAAAGTAAATTGATAGGAGCAAAATAAATGGGAAATTCATGGGAGAAGGAGAAGGAAGAAAATGTCTGAGATGCTGTGCATTCTCTTTATATGGTCCATGTCCTTTACCAAGCTGGAAATCACTGGAAACTACTAGGGCAAAGGGGTGAGGCTCAGCCCCCTAGGAGGCAAACTGAGCTACACGCACATGTGTATGTGAAGTTCAGGCTCTTTGGCTTCCTCTTGCATCTCACGTTGCTTCATGAAATACTGCAGTTTGTTCTAGAATAGTGTTTAATGGTGGAGCCTTCCAGGGACGTGAACCACTGCAGCTCTCCTTTCTTTATGTAGCTAAGCAGTGCTCGAGCAAGCTACATCTGAACTTCTTAACAGAGGGAAGATAAAGGCTATATATGATGGTGTTGAATTCTTAACTTGTTAAATCAGTGTACATCTTTGGGTAATAACAAAACACCAAGGGGACAGTCTATCTCCCAGTCTTAGTTTAACGGCGTTCACTGACCCAAATGGGTCACTTTTTGGTGACCCAAAAGAGCTATGCCCCTTCAAGAGTGAGGAAATCAGGCTGTCTTAAAATATCTATATTCATTATTTTACCTTTTTGATTTTCAGCACAGAAAATTTGGTTTGCTCTTAAAGATGAAAAAATGGTAAGAGAGCTTATTTGTCTTAATAGAGTTATAGGATATTTTAGGTTGGAAAAGACCTGTAAGATCATCTAGTCCAATCACTGCCTGATGCTACTGTCCACCACTAAACCACGTCCCTTTGCTTTTGGGTAATTGTCAGTCAAGTTCCAATCCATTTGATACTGTCTGTGTTTTAAGTGTTGGCTTGTCCTCTTTTCAGGCAGTGAAATAAAATGCGCCTGGAACAACATGGAGTTTCAGAGACTGTGATTTTATGTAACAGGACTATACAATGAGTTAAGATGTTTTTATCCAGAACACATATTTTTTGTTGGTATTTTACTGTGATCAGTATTATTCACCAAAGGCCAATGTGAGCACTCACAGAAACCTCTAAGAATTACTACCAGAGGTGGACTTTCACCAAAAGCTGCATTTCAAAACTCACTGAAAGAAACCAATCCTGTTTCCCCAAGCACAGACAAGGGAACAGGAAGGCCAAACCAGAGTACCTGGTGACTCTAGGATGTGGAAAAAAAAAACAACAACCTGATGTAATATAGGTACCTGGAGAGATTTTAATCAGCTAAACAAAGAAATAAATGGACGTGAACTTATTTTTAAACCAGGGAATCACATTGTGTATTTTGAGTCATGGTTAAGGCCTCTGTAAGTTTTGGAGGATGTATCTGGGATGTTTTGTAGGAGCTTCCCTACAAAGCCAACAATGGCAAACATTTGAACCATACCTTCTGTTCGTGATGTGAGGGCACCTGTGGATGTTTGCACAACTTTTGAAGGTGCATTTAAAAGCCATCTTCAAAACCCTGCCCTCTGCAGACTTTTGGCTTCATGTCCGAATGGGAGCTGTTGTGTTACTGGCAGCTCTATCTGATTTCTGGCATCTTCAGTAAGGAGTGGGCAAAAAAGAGGATTAAAAAAAAAAACGAAGAAAAAAAAAACCCCTTAGTCCAAGCAAAGATGTGGTGTTGTTCTCTATGAACAAACCTGAGCATTTCATCTTTTCCTGTTCTGCTTTATATCTACATAATGGTCAAGACATGTTTATTGATAAAGTAGAAGCAGTTTAATTACTGAATGTTGCTGTAAGTATGATGTAAGATACTTGACACTGTACTCCAGCCAGGAAGACCTCGATGTACGCCTGGGCTTTGACTTGTGTGAGCAGGAAAAGGATTTTATTTGCAAAAGGAAGAAGGTTGTTGCGGCTGCTCTGAAGAACATTCTTCAGTTGGAGGAGGATTTGGAGGACGATGAGGTAGCTGAGACAATTATTTTTTGCTTTCTCTGGATGTCAAAATATAGCATTTTTATTCAGTTTTCCTTAGTTCCAGGAAATCAGGAAGTTTAATGCACTTGATATAGCTAGCTTTGTTATTCTACAGAAGAACTGAGTATTCATAGGGAATATTAATTAAAACCTCATAGAATCATTTGAGTTAGAAGGGACCCTTAAAGGTCACCTAGCCCAATTATCTTGCAATGAACAGGGACATCTACAGCTAGATCAGGATAAAGTAAGTAAAATATTCACAATGCAATACATACCAAGTATTGAAGTAGGTTGGGTGCACATGGCTCCTCTTTCCCTCCAGAGATGTAAAAGGGGATGGGGTCGCTACCTTCTGGTCCCACGTGGTCTGAATTGGTCTATCACATCTGGTAAAAATCTGGTTCAGATGGAAGGAGGTACCATTTTGTGCTCATCCATGGTTTTTGGTTTTGCAATAGCACACTGAAATTTTGATGTTTGAGGTAGTGGATCTGATGTCCAATTGCATGAGTTCTTGGAGGGGAAAACAAAATCACTGAATGATTGAGGTTGAAAAGGACTTTCTGGAACCACCTGATCCAACCCCTTCTCAAGCAGGAGCACCCAGAGCAGGTTTCCCAGGGCTGTGTTCAGGTGGCTTTTGAAGATCTCCAGGAGAGAAACTCCACTATCTCTCTGGGAGTCTCTTATTCCTTCTGTGCCCTGTTAGAAATTCAGGTCTTGCTTGTCCTTGCAGACCACTGGTATGCAGCAGCTTTATTACTTTAGCAGTGTTGTAGCACTCTCTTTTCTAATCAATGACATCTCACTCTCCCTTCCTATGCTATCTTATTAAATGCACACATTTTGGGATTGAACAGGTACCTGTGGTGGCAATCATGACAACGGGTGGTGGAACCAGAGCTCTGACAGCCATGTATGCTCACCTTCTGAGCGTGCAGGAACTGAATGTCTTGGACTGTGTTTCCTATGTCACCGGTCTGTCTGGCACAACGTGGTAAGGCCAAGATACAGTTTTCATTGGAGTTTGTCATTAACAATTTCAATAACTGACTCAAAGAGTTACAGTGGTGAGCTGCTAGTTGGAGCCTTATTTAAATATCTAGTGGTTACTATCTGCAGCACTAGAAGCCATCACTGTTCATAGCATTTGTGGCTAGTGCTATTAAGAAAAGGCTTTCCATTTCTTCTGTGGCTTTTTCTCATTTCAGTAGGTATTAGCATCTGGAACTAAGGCAGTCCTGCTTAAAGATGCAGGTGGTACTGCATACTTGTGTGTTGTTGTGTAAATCATAAAAAAATTTCCTAAAGCTCAGCTTGAGATTTCACACTTTTCCTTGTGTTTCTTTCATCCTTAGGACCATGGCAAACTTGTATGAAGATCCTGACTGGTCACAGAAGAATCTTAAGAAAGCACTGGATGATATCCGAAGGCACGTGCTTAAAAATAAGTTCTTGGCTTGTTTTGCTCCAGACCGTCTGAAATACTACTTGAAAGAGTTATGCCAAAGGAAACAGGAAGGACATCAGATAAGTTTCACAGATCTGTGGGGACTCATCATTGAATCTATGTTCCATGACAAGGTACAACAGAAGAACTTTTCAGATTTGCATATTTAATGGATACAGTAGTGAGGGCAGAAGTGAATCAGAATGGCTGAGGTTGGAGGTAATCTGATCCAATATCTTTCCTGAGCAGCTATGGAGCAGGTTGCCCAGGACAGTGTCCAGTCAAGTTCTGAATCCCTGTGTAGGGAGAGACTCCACAACCCCCTTGGGCAACCTGTTCCATTGTCTGACCACACTCTTCTCAAGCGACGGAAGGTTAGTTGGTTTTCAGATAAATGCTTAAACTACATGCCTTGTCGATGTCACTTTCGTGTGTTTGCTGACAGTATTATGCAGACATTAACATCACACCTGAAACAGGTGGGGTGGGAATAAAAATAAATAATAGAAAACTTCTAGTACGAACAATTTAATAAACAACTGAATTAATGTGTAGATATTTAAGTGAAAATCCTACTGCTCTTTTCAAAAAGAGCTACACAGTGTGACGAGGCAAAGAAAAAGCACAGCTGCCTCTCAAACCTTGGCACCGCTCCCAAACCATCCTCTACCTTTCTTAACCATGTCAGATGCTCCACAGCAGAAGCATAAAGGGACAGGCCACGCTGAATATTAACTCTGTCTGGGCCTTGGCACAGACCTGAAGAAAAGAGGATCTTCTGAGATGCTAAAGACAGAGATTACTCTTCCTGAATGAAATATTTCAAGCCGAGAGTGTTTTTCAAATATTTCCAGACATTGCTTGCTTGTTTGTTTGTTTGTTTTAAGATAATGTGAATAACGTTTTCTTCTGACCTCTGAAATCTCAGATTTTTTTTTCATCATGTGAACTTAGACCATCCATATCGCAAGGACTGTTTGTGTGCTCAAGTGCTGAGGTGGAGGAGGGTCAGAGAGAGGGATCAGAGCATCTCCCTACATTAAACCAGTGGGGAACATCCTAGTCAGTCTGGTACACTCTTTGTTGTCAGAGCCCAATCTAGTTCTAGTCACGGAACCGGGCCGGACCAGCCCATAAACCGTCGACAGTGAAGTGAGAGGCTCTTTGTGTCATCTGACTGTCCTCAGCTACTTCTTTCTTCAAAACAGGAGGACTCCCAGAAGCTCACAGATCAGCAGCAGGCACTAAACCGTGGTCAGAATCCCCTGCCCATCTACCTCTCCCTCAATGTGACGGATAAAATCAGTGACCAGGATTTTAGAGGTAATCATACTTCTGAACTGCATTTAACTTTCAATCCCATAATGGGGTCCATTTAGGTTCAGTTAGATAAATCAATTAAGTGCACAAATCCCCTTAACAGGGGCCAATTCACCTAGAAATAGATATTTAATAGTTAATCTTTGAAGTCCTCAGTATATGGATGATGTAGAACACTATCCTGAAAATACCTGCTCAGCATGTCTATAGAAAGTGCCACAAAACCTGAAGTTTGCAGATGCATTTAGATATAAGGAGGCAATTCAGTCTTCATGTTCCACACTGTGAAATACACAGTGAATAATACAGCTGTCTGCTGTAACTATGTTAGCTCAGAACAAGTCTGCCTTAAACTGGCTAATATATATTTTTATTCAACTAATTTGAGCCTCTGCTGCTGTAATCAATCTGTTGTGTGCTTTTCTTTTCAGAATGGGTGGAATTCACTCCTTACGAGGTAGGATTCCTGAAGTATGGTGCCTACATTCGTGCAGAAGATTTTGGCAGTGAGTTCTTCATGGGTCATCTGATGAAGAAAATCCCAGAATCCAGAATCTGCTTTTTGGAAGGTAATTTCTTGACCTGGGTAAATATAATGTAACATAATATAATCCATCCTAGGCAAACCCCTCTTCTGAAATAAGTCAGTTATCACATTTTTATCTATAAAAGTTCATAACAGGTCACCATCTAGAGGACTCTTTATTTTCTCTGAAACATTATTCAGTTGAACAGATTTGACTTCATATATGATTATGCTTACTGACATGAGGCCTTTGTATTGTTACATACCTCTGCCAGCAACAGAAGTTGTGTAACATCATAGGTAATTTAAATTAGCAGTCCTTTTTTAGCCCAAGACTCTGCAGTAAAGCCTTTTCTCTAAAATGTTACTGCTGCAGCAAACACTGATCAGTCCTCCATGACGCTTCCATTTTGGATTGTAAACAGGTCTTAGTAGTTACTTTTCTTTTCCATCTTGCAGAAGAACAATCAAATCACTAAGAAATGCTTTTTTCTCTTTACCAAAGCAATCTCTTGCCTCATAGTTCTTCTGACTTCCACCAATTGCACAAAGGAAGTTTAAGGGGTGTTTGGAGAAGTTAAGATTTTTTGCCTGTGTGGAGATTTCACTGTAGCTCATGGGGAGGCACAAGAAAGCAGTTTGATGCCAGAACCTCCCGTTTCCTGCAGATATCCAACAGAGTGCTCGCATCTCCTCTTCCATGATCAGAAATGTCAGCAGCTCACCAGCCCATCCACTTCTTCAGAGCGATGCTGGGACGTTTGTCTCTGTTCCCGGCCACCGACTGAAGAAGTGGAGAATGCCAAGGAGAAAGGTGTAGGAAGGAGGCTGGTGACTTGCTGTAAGTCAGCCTTCTCATTCCAACTGTTGAATATTTTCTGGCAGTCCTGTGTGACAGTTGTGTACCTGTAACAGGGCTATGCGCCAATAAATAAAGCCTTTAGAGCTACAAATACTGGGAACTTGAGAACAGGAAATGTTGAGAGCAGCTGGAAAATACTAAATTTACTTGACAAAATGCTATTTGCAACATTACAAAAATGTATATTTTAGCAGATCAAAAATACTGCCAGTTCTGCTCATACATACTGATAAATCAAATTCTTTACATACATTGTGGATTCATATACTGATTCATGAAGACAGTCCCTTTTATTTACCCACTTATGTAATGTCATGAATAAAGTTTGCTGGAGAATGAAGGAAATAATGAAGGTCATTGTGAATGAAAATGCTTCCAGGTCTTTACAGGTTTCCTTTCTGCCAAATATATCCTATACCACAGGGATCTGGAGCAGTGTATTTTCCCTGAATCTTTTGGATGCTTGGTACTTATCTGTTAATTCAGAAGACTTCTGGCACAAGTGGACCCGAGACAAAATTACTGACATAGGTGAGTTATTTTTATACTATAATGTTTTTTTCTTGTTGTTTTTTTTTTTCTCACACTGATTTTTTTCAAAGCAATTTTGGAATTCCTTCTTCAGGACATTCTGTAATCAACATGAAAACTAGGAGAAAATTCATGCTGGGTATTACAGTATGATGATCATTATAGTCATATGAAGAAAAGAATCCACAAGATTGGTCACAGGAAAAAAAAAAAAAAACAAAAAAAAAACAAAAAACCAGTATGGCCTTCATATTGGCCAGATTCAGAGCACAAGGGTAAAACTGGAGAAAAATGTCCCTGTATAGTGGGAGTGACTGGAGAACCCCCCCTGTTATCCACATGCTTCCAATTCTCCTCTTGGAACTTTGACTGTGGCATGAAGCTCCACTGAAAGAAAAGAAAGTATGATCCTTGCCTCTATGGATCCCACAAAACCCAAATTCAAGTACTATTGCAGGTCCTTCCAAGTTAATCATAAGAACAAGATTTGCAATACCCACCAAGTTAACACCCATGAGATGCGAATTCAAGAGGAAACATACAATGCAGACGTACCACAAACTAAAAAATGAAGAGAAATGTAGCAAATAGGGTGATATATCTTCTTGTATTTGTATGGGGTTAGTTTCTGGTTGTTTAAATAAGGAATTTTCTAGTAAGGAACAATTTTGTATGTGTCCCTCCCCCCACCCCCCTTTTTTTTTTCTTTGCATAGTGGTCATATTGTCTGTAATGTGAAGTAGCAAAGGAAGACAGGGCAAGTGCAGGACATCGTAGTGGGTAAAATTAAAGAAAAAGCAAAAGAGTACTTAGTAGAGGAGATGGATTCATATACAATGAAGTACAGTACAAGCCAGGCTTTTACTGCTATCAGCTGAGAAGAAATGATTTTTTCAGAGCTTCAATGAAAACTGTGAGATTTGTGGTAAGAAAAAGAGCAAGAAGTCAAAGTTTTCCTAAACATGTTAAAACAAATTATGACTGTGTAGGTTGACCTCGACAGTGCTACCACATAAAAGAACTGTTAACCTTTCCCTTACAGATGATGAAACCCTGTTTCCTAAAAGACCAAATGAGCTGGAAACTCGAGTGGTTTGTCCCACCGACAGCTTTTCAGACATCTTCCGAGATGTCGTCACGTTACGTCCAGCAGCTTCAGAAATCCATAACTTCCTAAAAGGCCTCCAGATGAACAACAACTACCTAGAGAGTGAATTTTCTAAATGGAAAGGTATGGTAATAGCATCCCACTACTAGGTATATTTTAAACCATCCTTTAAAAAAGTATGCAATGCTGAATGGGCTGTCAAGCTGACTGCCTTTTAGTTCTGTTCTCATTCTCTGATAATACTTGAAACTGTAGCCAAAAGGTAAAATTACTCAGCAGGAGAAGCTTCAAAAGTAAGTTCCTAAGAAATTTCCAAAGCCTAGCGAGTAATAAATCAGTGTACACCTGCTGGTGTGCCAGCTAGCCAGCCCACAGCCTTGTGGCAGGGAATTCATGCCATCATATGGTGTCTCTTTCCTGGATAGTACTCAAGAGGTGTGGGTTGAAGACCTGTTTCATCTTACCTTCTCTCTTGTAAGAAAGATAGGACGTTGATAACTGTGTTCCTTGTTGCACCAGCTGGGAGCTTGTACTCAGTCTGTACCAGATCTTCCATGTTCTGCAAGGAGCTGTGGCAGCCTATCTTAATATCTTTGCTCCTGTTCTCACAGCATGCCCAGCACTGAGCATATTCAATCTTTATCCTGTTGAGACAGTGAGGTGCAATTTTAATTTTTCTCCTATTAAAAAAAAAAATTGGCCTGATCAGAGTTGCAAACAAAACCAGGGGATGGAGTTAACACTATTTTCCTGAACCTCAAGTTAACAACTCAGAGGAAAGGAAAAGAAACTGCAAAGTAAATAGTGGAAAGAGGAAGCTAGATAAGGAACCCAAAAACGACTAAGCTGTAGCTATCAGCTATGCAGGTAGGCCTGGAACCACCCAAAAGGCTGAATTTTTCAATTATTATTATTTTTATTATTATTTTTTTTTTAATAATGGACTTTTTTCAACATACCAGAGCATCTCTTGTACTGAGGACCTCCCCTGAAAAACAAATCCTTCTTTTCTAGACTGTGAGCTTGACTCTCAACCCAACCACCTGACAGGAGCAGCAGACTACCTCATCTTGATCGATACTGCATTTGTCTTTGCTACCAGTTACCCACCACTCATGAGGCCAGAAAGGAAAGTGGATGTCATTTTGCATTTCAACTACAGTTCAGGTTCCCAGACAAGAGTGAGTTTTTACAGGTTCCTCTTTAATGATCTCTCTGCTTCATCACTCACTTTCTAGAATAGCCAATCCTCTACTCATAGAACGTTTTTTTTTGTTTGTTTGTTTGTTTTTTGTTTTTTGGTCAATATTTAGGTGGCACTAAGAAGCTAACAGTTTACAGGGGTCACATGCATTCATTGAGCAGTATGCTGTTATCAGTAAAGTAAGCATTTAGTAAACTCATTCTGCCCATTTTATGTGTGAATGTGCTTCACTTGATCTGAAAGCAGTTACATGTAGAACCCATACAGCTGAAAACGTTTAAAAATTTAGTTCTGACACCATTAATGCAAGGACTCTGAAGAGCCACGTGTGATTCAGACCACCTGCTACCTGGCCTTCCAGAGCTGGGCTCCACTGGCTGCCTACAATACCTTAATTGGGTACATGCCATAATCTGTCAGAATCTTGGTCCCAACCTCACAAGGTAAAACTGGGGTTTGGTCAAATTCAAAATATCCCTGCTATTTTCTGATGCTTTATTTCATTTTCTTTTCATATGATGGCAAATCAGCCTCTGAAAGAAGCCTCTAACTACTTTGCAAAACAAGGAATTCCTTTCCCTAAGGAGGTGCCAGATGATCAGGAAACACCACAGCTGAAGGAATGCTACATTGTTGGTGAAAAAGAGAGCCCAGAAACCCCTATTGTGATATTCTTCCCTCTTGTAAATGATACTTTCAGGGAATACAAAGCACCTGGTAAGTTTAGTCACCCACCACGTGGTCAGAGGCAGCAGCCTTCTACTTTGTCTTTCCTACTGTACAATATCTTTTATTCAGACCCCCCTGTAAACGCTTGTAGGCTCAAATTCCCTCTGCTTATATCGGAACTGTACCAAAGAGATGAAAATACACAAATTTTCCTTAAAAGTAGAGCAACAGCTGAGGTCAGCCTTGAACAAAGATCCCCTTCTTCAAAATTTGTTTATTTATTTTGGCTTTTCATAGGTAGGTTCTGGAATTAAAGAACAGAAAGTATATTCTGTTTATCTGCAATGGCAGAAATTAGCAGGGCTATTTCCTCTCATACCTCCCCTCCTTTCCTCTCATGGAATGCTCTTGGGAATCTGAAGGATTTCATTGTTTAAAATCATTTCCAGGCTTGCAGTTAATGAGGATAACCTTGAAAACAGAAGTGTGAACTGGTGAAGTGATGAAAATTATAGCTAAGACACGCAGTTTCTGTGCACTTTCATGGGCCCTACTTTAGAACTTTAGAGTATTTAAATAGCAACATTGCCAGTCATTTCAAAACAGATGAATCTTGACAGAGCTCTATTCTACCCCTGATGGTGTCAGAAGCCTTGGTTACTGCTTCTGATGCTAACTAGAATCCCTATCTCATGCTATGAGATCACTTTTTAATCACTTCAAAGCCCCACAGTGTACTGAAAACCAAAAGTCCAGAGGTGTGGTGTATGGTACATGAAATGTAATAACAAAACGTCCAGTAACTACTGCCCCAATTGTATTCCTTTTTTCCTTTTCATTACTTTTTAAGTAAGCCATAAAAATTCTGCTGCCTTGCAGCTGGCCTCCAAGGTAGCAGAAAAGATCTGTGCAATCCTTGGGAGGCTGAGAATGCATAGATATTGGAATGCTCTCTGCTAGCAGTGGGCAGGCAGCAGCTTAGCATCATAGAATCATAGAATGGACTGTGTTTAAAAGGATCGTAATGATCATTTTGTTTCAAACACCCTGCCATGGGCAGGGTCACCAACCATTAGACCAGGCTGCCCAGAGCCACATCCAGCCTGGCCTTGAATGCCCCCCCAGCCTCTCTGAACTTACAGTGCTTCAGTGCTGTGCCCTTGCCTAAATCCAGACCAAATACAGCATCTGAAGTACCAATTCCATTACGTAAACAGGTGGTTATTCTATATCAAACTCATCCACCAGCTTGTATAGCAAAGGGAATTTTGAGCCTGTTCAGCAGTAGTGCCCATTTCTGGATTGTTGCTGCTATCTTTTCCTCATGGCAGCCGTTTGAAAACTGGGGGTAAGTCCCAGCAGTAAAATATCCCATCAGTAAAACACCTCTGAAGGGAACTCTTTGGATTGTGATCATCTATGTGCGCATGCCTGAGAAGTACCTGACCCTAATAGCTGTTCTGCTGATTAACCAAGTCACTGTTTGTCCCTTAGGGGTGAGACGTAGTCCCTCAGAGATGGCAGAGGGTGATGTTGATGTTGCCAATAGCTGTGGTCCATACTACATAAACAACCTGAGTTATTCAGAGGAAGATTTTGACAAACTAGTGAACCTGAGCTACTACAACGTCCAGAATAATAAGGACTTGATTCTCCAGGCCTTGCGTGCAGCAGTGGAACGGAAAAAGCAGCAAAAGAAACAGCAACCACTGCAAAAACCACCACCTGCTAGTGATGATGACATGGGTGTGCCCAGCAGAGAGGCATCCCAGCATCTGCCCAGCTACTCAGCAGTAGGAAAAATGAAATAAAACATCCACAAGCACTGCTAAGGGGGAAAAAAGAAAAAAAAAAAAAAAAAAAAAAACAAAAAAAAAAAAGAAGAAAGGAACTTGCCTAGGTAGTGAAAAGCCAAAGAATGCTGAAAACACTGTCATCGGAAGTGCTGCAGCCTGTCAGTGTGGCGTATAAACACACAAAGCTGAGCTCTTCCTTAATGAATTAATGTGCTTCCCTCGCTGACAAGCCCCGGAGCAGAGCTGGATGCAAGGTGCTGTGCTCTTGCTTGCAGAAGTGACCCTTCAGGCCAAGGCTGCGTTCTATGGACATGAGGGCATGAGGAAGCTGACACTGGCTGCTAGTTTTCTACCTGCACTGTAATAAGAGAGGAGCCTAAGTCCAGACTGCAACAGAGAACAAAATCCGTTGTTTCTAAACCAAAACCTATTTGGGAGCTAAGGATTCTCTATGTGACTGTAAATAAATACTAAGCTTTTACTAGAAAACACTTTTTTCAAGTCAGAGTTATAGGAAATAAATATTTTTTGCAGCAAATATATGTTACAGAAATTTCTTCTAGGAGCCTCTTTCTCTACTAGCAAGCCGAGTTAAACATGAGATGCAGACTTACTTCATAGCTTCTGAGAATGTACTGAGGAAGCAATGCCACTTGCTCCACACCTGGGTGTGAAGTGCCCCAGGAGCCTGACACCATTTAAGATTCCATTTAAGGCTCTACTCTATGAGAACTGATTTACACTAATTTATTTAGTTAAATCACATTTAAGCGTTAGTGTTACATGTTGAAGGCTTACAACTTCAAAGATTTTGGAGACCATTACATTCGAAAAGAAGGGAGAAACAGAGGTGCAGCAGCTCTAAAATTCTTAATGTCACCCATTCAAATGTGACTTTTTAACCTGTTGTTGAGTAGTCCAGCAGAAGTTAGCTTCTCTGATATGAGCAGTCCATTTTCCTGATGCAGATACAGCAGGTTTCACAGCACTTGGGTAAGGTGCTTCATGGGATCCTCGTTGGAACTCTGTAAAATGCTGGGCACCACCATGGGAAGTGAGAATCGGGCTCTCCCGGAGTGTAGAGAAGGACATTCTTCTGTGTGGGTAATCTGGGAGATTAAGGTTATCTGCAGAAGTAAACACTAGCCCTTTATAAGATTCATTTATAATATGCAGGAATAGATTAGAGAGGAATATATAGAAGACAGCAAGAGAGAGAAGAGTGGTTCATTTGATTACTGAGTGAAACAGATTAAAGCATCTCTGATGCTTAGTCTGGAGAAGAGGATGCTCAGAGAAGACTTTATCGCTCTCTACAACTGCCTGAAAGGAGGTTGTAGTAAGGAGGTGATCGGCCTCTTCTCCCAGGTAATGGTGACAGGATGAGAGGGAATGGCCCTAAGTTGCACCAGGGGGGGTTGAGGTTGGATATTAGGAAGAATTTCTTCTCAGAAATAGAAGTTGAAGCGTTGGAACTGGCTATGCAGGGAGGTGGTGGAGCCGCTGTCCCTAGAGGTGTTCAAAAACTGTGTGGATGTGGCTCTGAGGTCAGTGGATGTGGTGGGGATGGGCTGACGGTTGGAATAGCTGACCTGAATGATTCTGATTCTGTGATGGCCGGATGAGAGGTATGAGTTTCTAATTGCTGAAGCACTGTACTGCTTTGTGTTCAACACTGAACTTAGTTCGAGTGCTGTGGTTTGACAGGTGAAACCCAAGTCTTTGATTATCCTTTTTCTAAAGTAAGTTTAGCTTCTATTCAATGTTACTGACATATACCCACAGGCCTGCAGGCTCTCAGTAGGTTTCCTACAGGCCTCCCTGCCCATCAGTTCTCCTGTAGTGTTTCAGCAAGAGACTGTGGGCCAGAAGTGGAAGCCTTACAAAAATCCCTTTGCTCTCAAGGTCAGTGGTCTCTTCCCACGTGAAACACAGGGATGTAAACCTGTTTACCACTGAGATCAGCACATGCTCACCTCCCAGACCTCCCATGTGCTGACAGTTACATCCCATGGGAAGCAGAGGGTGTGTGCTGGTGCTCCTCACAGTACGGGTCTGGATGCAGCCAGAGGGCAGAGCCAGACCTGGGAATCTGTAAGTGCTCCCAGTTACCCACATATGGTCGGAGCTTTATTGTCTGAAGGGCAAACTGTCCTGCTGACAGCAGGAAGCATGCAGGCAGGAAGTCTGAAGACAAGCAAAGCTAGGTGTGTGAGAGCAAGCACTGCCCTGCCCTTCCTGGAGCCTTCCAGCCACCACGAAGGGGTCATGGAGAACAATGGGCACTTTACCCCACTTCACAAAGCACAGAGTGGGACTGAAATAATAACTCATAGCCCTGAGTTCCTATATTCAGTGAGAACATAGGGGAGAATGACAAGAATGTCCAAAGAGGTGGAACAGCTTCCACAGAAGGGGCAAAGAGATAAAGCATCTGCAACCTAAGGAAGGGACGACTGGAATGAAATGCAGGGAGCAGCGAGCACTGCTAAATCTGCACTGAGCCACCGACACCAGAGGCAGCAGACAGCCCAAGAAAGCACCACAGCTCCCTTGCCATCTTTGATGCTCTCTTGCCTCGGTGCTGGCTGCTATCAAGGGCCAGAAGGTGAGAGGCCTGACCCCACACTCAGCTATTTTTGCAGATGATAAATAATCAGGAGCATTTCAGATTTGTAAGAGCATTTCACAGAATGAGGAAGCCAGGCAGTGGGGCCCTACTTGAAGCGGCATAAAATGTTTAGACTCAGCATGGAAATTGCAACAAAAGGGTTGCAAAACACATGTGCAGCCCTAAATAAAACGTGAAGCAAGGAAGCGAGGCTGAATGCTGGGGCTGAGCGCTGGTACAGCTGGAAGCTGGTCTTTGGGGAGCAGTGCAGGGAGGGTGGCAGGGAAAGGGCACAGCTCTATCTGCTGATGTGCTTGAGAAGGAGGGGGAGCACAGAAAGCGGGTAGCAGTCACGGTGGAAGTGGGAAGGAAGGAAGGTAAATAGCTAAAACTGTGGGTCAGTGGGCTCAGTAAGGTGCTGGACCCACCAAAAGGGATTTAGATTATAGGGATATTGCAGAACAGACAATGATGTGACTGCAACACAGAGGAAGCACTTCCAACGTTCTGTTTAAGCACAAGTTCAGAAGAAAATCCCCAGGTTATTTATTTATTAACTGAGAGAACGAGCTTTTATTATTTTTACTGGAAAGCATTCATTTTACAGATGTCCTCAATGTCTCGGCATATTTAATGTATTCTGTTAAAATCTATTCTATAGTGAGTGGTAAAGGTGATCCTCCCGAGTAGCTGAACGTGCTACCGAGACCTTCGGTTAAACCGCACTGCAAAACACGAATGCCATCGGGGGAATTTCCTCCGCGTTTGGGACGGCTCCTAATGCGGCAGCGGAGCGGCGGCGCTCGGTGACACACGGAGCCGTCAGCAGGGAAACACGAGAGGCATCCGGCCGGCTGAGCTGCCAGAGAAGCCGCCGGCTTTCATTGCGAGGGGCCCCGGCATCAGCTCCACAGCCGACAGAACCTTTAATTAGCTGGCGGCGGGTTTGTCGGGACGGCTTGGGTCGGGTCATGCTGTAGGCTGCAACCACCCGCCCCCTCTCCCGGGAGCTCCCGGTTGCTCCCGGCTCTGGCGCCGCCTCCCCACCGGGCAGGGCCGTGCCGGGGGAGGGACAAAGCAGAGCGGCCGGCGCTGCGGGCAAAGAGGTGCGGTGTGGCGCGGTGCGTGCAGGAGGCGGCGGGATGTTCAGCTGGCTGGGGAAGCAGAGCGGCGGGCGGGAGCGCGGAGTCGGTGGCAGCGACGTGGTACAGACGGTGACCGGAGGGTTGCGGGACCTCTACCTCCGCAAGCTGCTGCCGTTGGAGGAGCACTACCGCTTCCATGAGTTCCACTCGCCCGCCCTGGAGGAGGCTGACTTCGAGAACAAGCCCATGGTGCTGCTGGTGGGGCAGTATAGCACCGGCAAGACCACTTTCATCCGGTAGGTGGCGAACCCCGGCCCGCGCCCCGCTCCCGGGAGCCGCCCCGGCCGCCAGCGCCGCTGCCCCGCTGAGCCCCGCACCGAGCTCCGCTCGCCTCCTGCGGGCCCCGCCACCCGGGCAGGTGTTGGCAAGGAGCGGGGCGGCGCGGGATGCCCCGTGCTGGGGATGGGGCTGCTGCCGGGCGTGCTCGTGTTCTGCGGTTCTTCTGTCTTAACTTCCTGGTTAAGGAGGTTCTCTCGGTTTCACGTCGTGCTGGCAGTAACCTCGTTGAGTACTTCCTGTTAACTTTTCTCAGAGCTGGTTACTTTGCGTTAAAAGAGCATCGGTCATCGACGACCATGTGACCTTATCTCCTCCTCTTCTTTTTCTTAAGTTCAAGATATGGTTGGTACTTTTGTAGTGTTTTTGTATCTTTCCTGTTCTCACTGTGAAGTTTGCAGGGATTTTAGGGAGCTGGAGAGTGCCTGCATTTGTCTTGGTGTGTTTGTCTCGTGTTTCATTTCAATGTCTAAAGACGGGTTGTGAGAAAGAAGGGTACTGACTCTTCAGCAGGGTCTGTTGTGATTAGACAAAGGGGAAATAGTTGCAAACTAAAACAGGGGAGATTCGGCTGGAATAATACAAGGAGGAAGTCTTTTATAGTAAGGGTGGTGAGGCACTGGAGCAGGTTGCCCCAAGAAGTGGTGGATGCCCCATCCTTGGAGACGCTTGAGGTCTGGCTGGGTGGAGCTCTGCGCACTCTGATCTACTGTAGGTGTCCCTGTTCATTGCAGGGGAGTTGGGCTAGGTAACCCTTCCAACTCAAACAATGCTATGATTCTATAAAGATTGTTTAGGATGCTGCAGAAGTTGTTGAGAGGTCTTTGGGTGAAGTTTTGACCTTCTGTAAATGATACAAATATGTCTACTTTAGTTCCAAAGGTTACTGCCTGTAACATCGTTTCACTTTGCAGTGTGTGGCTCCCTCCCTCCTGTACTGCAGAGCAGTTTGCCTTTGCTCACCTGCACTATTTCAGATGTTTGCAGAGGCATTTGTGTTCCCTTCCTGCTTGGCAGCTGCATGGGAGCTCCGGGCCGAGCATGGCACTCTGGGTGGGTACTGAACTCCTGTGGACACACAGAGCAGGTTTGATTGGAGCACTGCATTAAAATAGAACTGGGGCTGTCACTTAAAGAAGGGAAACTCAGTTTCAGGATTCCCAGTGCTAACTGAAAGGAAGTCCACATTTGTGGGCTGGGTGACTTAGGTTTCCCTAGCATTTCTTTAGCCACCCTGACTGATTCATTTTCGCTGTTGCTTGTGCTCACATAATAGCTGTCTTGGTGGTATGGGTGTGTTTCCAGGTAAGCGTTTCCAGAACAGATTGCCCAGAGAGGTGGTGGATGCCCCATCCCTGGAGACATCCAAGGTCATGCTGGACTGTGCTCTGAGCACCTGATCTAGCTGTAGGTGTCCCTGTTCATTGCAGAAGTGGTTGGCTAGATGTCCTTTAAAGGTTCCTTCCCACTCAGTGGTTCTGTGATACATCATGGAACACCCTAAGTATTCCTACCTGGGTGATGAGGGCATGGGTAACCTGGAGAGAGAACAGGCCAGCATACTGTGCACCTGGACATGTGCCACCTGCCAGCTGAATTGCTGGGTCATTTCATAGGAATCATTATTTCCCCTCCTGTAGCAATTTGCCTTGAATGAGAACTCACATTCTTTCTTTATGGGCATTCAGAATTTCTGTCCTTTACAGCTGCCCATGTTAAGTACTGGGATTAAGTCAGTATGATGGTCCTCGATGTGGTTCACAAGTGCTTTTGGTGCCACTGCTTTGTAAGTAACGTTACCAATTTAAGCATAAAGTACTGAGCAATAGGGCTAACTGGTATTAACATACTGTCTGGATGAAGGAGGAAATTTCATTTCCAAACACTTTAGCTTAATTTCCCAGAGCAGTGAGACTGAAGTTGTCTCTGCTGGGGTAGGAGGTCTAGATAGACTTAAGTCCTCTGGTAAATGCCAATTTTCAAGCTATTTTCTCATACTTCTCATTAAAATCTGTGACTGAATGGTAGAAACAATTTCTTTTACTTTGTTGTGCCCTTCTTTTTCCCCACTTGCCCCTTTCATCCCATCCCTAGTCATGTAGATCACAGTGTGGGTTCGTCCTTTGCTGGGTGCTGGAGACCTCAGGAATTGACCACTGAGACCCTGTCAGTGACAAAGCAGTTGTTAGTGCTTTGCAGGCCGATGGGCTAACCTCAGCACCAGCACCTTCCCAAGGGGCAGATAAGCATTCATTACATCAGGGTTTGCCATGGAATAGATAACACCTGTAGATAGCAACTGGCTGCGGCAGGATGGGGAAACATTCTTCAACAGCAGCAGCTTATAACGATAGTATAGAGGTTATGTCAGAGTAACTGATGTTCAAAATCCAGTTCAGAGGGTGATTTTTAATGGAAAAATGCTGTAACCTCTCAAGATTGTTGTAATTCAGGGTTATAATTGTTAGTTTTCTTCGGAAGGAAGTCAGACCTTATCTCATTTTTCCTTGTATTATTGCCAATAGCCTTTTGGCAAGCAGACATTATTTTAAATCTTAACTAAAGCAGCTCTTTTGCTTCACCTTCATTTCAGAATCAGAAGGACACACTTGGTCTGTTTCAGTGTTTGCTGTCACGTTCATATGTGAATCCACAAGTCTGTAGTTCTGGTGAATATTCACTTCAGCTTTACTCATTGCTATTACCCAGCACAGTGTAATCTGATTTGGAAATTACTGTGAGAACCGCACATTTTCATGGCTCAGATATATCCACCCAGTTCCTTCCACCAAGTCTTCATGAAAAACACCGATCTAGCAATGACCGCACGTCCCAGGAGACGGAGATGGGAAAACAAACACTGACAGCCCCCCTTTTTCCCCTTGATGCTGCTGATACGCTTTGCACTTGGGACAGTGCAGTGAAACCTCCTGGTTTCACTGAGTAAGATGTATTGTGATAACACCGTTTTATTCAGGTAACTGACAGTGCTGACAACTCAAACAGCAATACCCAGGCCCAAGTGGTAATGCTTGTCTGATTGCTTTTCTAATAGGGTGGGAGGATGGCTGAGTGCCAAGTGCTTATCTCCATGTAAGCTACTTGGCACTGTACCTGTGCAGTTTCTGGAATGCTCTCAGCTTCCCATAGCTGCTTCAGAGTGGCAAAAGGAGTGACAGGAGAAGAAAACGGTGGTGTACCAGAGAATAAGGATCGTCACTGCAAGTCTGTAGTCACTGAGCTTTTACTTTCCTTACCACAATGCATTGAACTTCCACTGTGATATGTTTAACTTACTAACATCTTCTCTTTTAGAAGTGTAAGAGACCGAGCACTGGGTTTTTCTTGCTTGCTTGCTTTCTTATTTTTCTTTCTTCTCTTGCTTTTTTTTTTTTTCTTTTTCTATTGCTTTTTTTCTCTTGCTTTCTTTCATTTACTTACTGTGATGAGAAAAACCAGAAGTGAATTCCTCAGCTTGCCAGATGATGATCTTACTGTGCTCAGAGGTATTACGCAGAGGTGAAGATGGTAAACTTCCTTCTTTTTTACTTCAGCCAGAGCTGAGTTCTGAGAAGGCTCCCTGTTGTATCTGTAGTAACCGGTGTGCAGTTGGTTGTATGGCAAAAATGGGCTGAGTCATTTTTTTTGTTGGATTTGACAGGGCGAGGCCTTCTCAATCTCTTTGTTATTCAAACCGAATGAAAGCACAAAGGAGAATGCTTCTAAACTAGAGGAGGGGAGATTTAGATTAGATGTTTGGGAAATTTTTCACTTTGGAGGGCAGTGAGGTGCTGACACAGGCTGCCCAGGGAGCTGTAGATGCCCCAGTCCCTGGAGGCATGCAAGTGCAGCTTGGTTGGGGCCCTGGGCAGCCTCATCTGGTGGGTGGCAGTCCTGCCTACAGCAGGGGACCGGATGATCTTTAACGTCCCTTCCAACTCATTCTATGATTCTGTAATTGTATGAATTCTTGTACTTCAGCAAATATTTTCTGCTAGTTTTGTTGTGTTCTAAAAAGGAAAAAAAGTGAGGAGGATATGTGGTATTATGTAGAATGGAGGAGAGCAGCCCTAAGAAAAGAGGCTCAGTCAGTCTCTCCATATATTACACTGTATCCTTGCCCACTGCTCATCTGTCCAACTAGCCTGTGTTTGTATGTTAGCGTGGCTTAACTGAAGCGTGCAGACTTTAGATGATTATCAGCATCCGCCACTGTGAGTAATCTTTGCTATCTCTGGAACCTTGTGAACTGGTTTCCCGGAGTTTGGCTATAGATCTGGCCAAGGGACGTAGACAAATGGTTATTAGTGCAGCAGAAAGGTTATAGCCCAGGTGAAAACAAAGGGAGAAGAGCAAGTCCTCAAGTCAACAGGATGTCTGCTGTTTGATCCAGACTGTCTTTGGGGCGCTTGCTATTTTTAAGCATTCTTCCTGTGGATCTTTCTGAACTCCCTCTGGTGAAAATTCCTGTGGAGGGCATGTGGTCACGAATGCTAAAAATCCAGGTAGTTTCCTGTGCTAAAATCACACGCGATACAAAGACATTTGCAGCTTTTCAGCTTATAGGAGGCTGCTCTTCCCTTTTCTGTGGCTGAGTGAAAGCAGTATTCTCATAATGAGAGGAAGTGTGATATAGTTTCTACTGCCAGCACTCAAGATCTTGGGGTTTATTTTAGGCTGTCCTGATTCTGGATGTGCGTCTGTGAGCCAGCGCCTTAATGGAAAATACCTGCCCTGCAAAGTGCTTGCTGTCTGCTGAAGAGCTGCACCAGGCACAGCACTGGCTGCTGGGTGGGACCCGTATTTGGAAGGAGCTCATACCTTCCTGCATTGTCACCACTTCAAGAGTCTGACTTCTAAAGTAACATCCTTGAAGTTAGCATGGAAGTATTGCAGCTCCATAGCACTTTGTTCATATTTGTTCTATGTCTCAAATACAAAGCTAACTTGAATTTACACTATTTTTTTTTGAGTACTGAGCTGAAAATATGCATGTTGAAAATCCTGAAAGGTGCATGATGCTGCCAATTCTTTGTAAAGTCTGCAAGTGTTGCATGTGCTGGCAGCATCATGGGCAGGCTATGAGATTATTTTATATTCATCTAAAAGAAGACCACCACTGAAGGTTCATTGCCAATGCTTGCCGGTTTCATGAGCTTTTCTGATTTATAGCAGTGATCCTATTACCATGGAGGTGTCCTAGCCTGCATTCGAATCCCCTACACAGATGTAAAAGAATCATCAAATAGTTAAAATTTTCAAGGACTCTTAAAGGCCATCTAGCCCAAATCCCTTGCAATGAACAAGGACACCTACATCTAGATCATGTTGCCTGATCCAACCTGACGTTGAGTGTCTTCAGGGATGGGGCATCCACCACCTCTCTGGGCAAACTGTCCCAGTGCCTCATCACCCTTATTGTAAAAGATTTCTTCCTTATATCTCATCTGAATCTCCCCTCTTTAAGTTTGAAACCATTTCCTCTTGTCCTATCACAATAGACCCTGCTAAAGAGTCTGTCCCATTCAAGATGTCATTCCTTGTGATCCTGTGGGGTTTGGGACTTCTCTTGTGTGCATTTGATGCAGTTTGATGCTTTCCACTGCTGCTCTGGGAGCCTCTTGTCCAGTCTCGACTTGCTATATCAAACTTGGCCCACTGTCTATATGCATTCTGTGTCTCTGAGCAGATTGCCTGCAGGGGATGGTTTCTATCCAGCATTGCCTGATCTTGTGCCTCTAAGGTGGTTGTTACCTTCAGCCCTGAAGTTTTTTGGTCTGACTTATTTAACAGTTTTCTAATATACAGACCAGAATAAAAGCCCTTTCCTCACTCCCAAATAAAAGTAGGTATATTTTCTCCTAACTGTGTGGCCTCTGTCTGTGGAAAGGTGAGTTGAAGTTAGTAAAAATCCTGTGTTGCAACAGAGTTCATTGAACGGTTAGATCTGTCAGCAAGTTGATGCTACTCATGTGCAGTGTCTCAAACCACTCCCTTTCTGTACTAGAAACACTTGTAAGGGTTGAAAACATGGGCAAAGAAAGTGATGTCTATTAGTGTAAGCTACAGTACTGTAATCTTTGGTAGAAATATCCATCTGAATGGCTCAGGTGCTGCAGCTGAGGGAATACTTTCCACTCTGTTTTTGTGAAGGGACTGACACCTACTTGTGAAGGGAAGAAGGGAGTTTACCTACTTGTAAAAAATTGGAATTTGATCTTTTTAACTTTTCCTAGCTAATACAAACTATGAAATGCAGATAAAAATGCAATTCTGTGGTTCTGTTGTGTCTACTGTGTTTATGATTTTATTTTGTATATTCTTAGGAATTTTCAAGGGCATTATAGTTATTTATTCTTGTCTTATTTCTCAATCATTCATTCTGTTACTTCATTCTCTATCACTAGATACCTGCTGGAACAAGACTTCCCAGGCATGCGGATTGGTCCAGAACCTACCACAGATTCTTTCATTGCTGTGATGTATGGAGAATCAGAAGGAAGCGTTCCAGGAAATGCCCTGGTTGTTGATCCTAAGAAGCCATTCCGTAAGCTCAGCCGGTTTGGAAATGCTTTCCTAAACAGGTGAGATCTGGTTGTTTGCTGTCTTTTGATTTTAAGTCTCAATTTCTACTTAATTCCACTTTCAAGCATCAGTATTGCTTGCCAAGTCTTTTCTGCTGTATCCATTTTGAGCAGTGTGAAATAAATGTTCAAATAGGAGCACTAGCTTAGAGCTGACTTGGTTTTAAGATGTTGTGCCAGCTGGAACTCAGGATTAGTTTGGTCCCAAATTCTCCTGCTCAATAAAACTAATAGATAAGTACTATTATTTAGTACTATATTTATAGTGCTTGTAATAGATAATAGACAAATGCTGTTATTTAAAAACTGCCATCCAAAATGCAGAAAGGTCTACTTCCTTTGATGCTGTCTTGTTCCTCTAAACTGGTCTCATACACTGGAGATTTTTCAGAAAATCTTAAAAGTTGTGAATTGTAGGGATTTCTGTAAAAAGACCTGTGAGAAAGTGATTAATTTTGATGACTGGAAGCTGGTTTTCATGCATTGCAGTAGACCAGGATGATAGCATTATCTTCTAGATACTTGCTGTGTATTTACAAAATCAAGCAGAGTTGTCCAGTGGCTGTGAATTTTGCAATAGGTAGCTTAACTCACCATCTAAATATTTCCAGTTGGAAGTTATTAATAACTTTGTCCGTATTGTGTGAGTAATCACCTTGTTTTCTTCCTGTGTTTGATGGTGGTTTGACATGGAGGTCTACTTTCGTGAGCCAATTAATCTAAATTGGTTCTCCCTTAACAATAATCTTTCCTGTTTGGCTGATAAACACTGGCATATGTGTTAAAAGTTTATCATGTACAGTTTTATCTCTTGCTGTGCATATTCACAGAAGAAAGTTTATAGCTGCTTATGGTCAGCTTGGCTATCACTTTTCTGAGAGATAATAAATGCTGTGGGAAGCTGCAGTTGGCTCCAGTTTTAAGTACTGTTTTTGGGGATCGTTTTGTGTGAGATGACTAGCTAAGTCCTGTCCTTCCTCACCATTGTGCACTAGGCTACCTATGAAAACAGCTAACATAATCATACTGTGAATGGTATTTTTCACCACAAATAAGTATTTACACTGGATGTGTAATAATGCTACATGTTTGTTTGAAGGTAAAGGTACTTTTTTTTTCTTTTTTGCTAAACCATCAGTTTAGCTCATGGTGTCAGGTTGTGAATCATATGCAAGCATGGGTTATTTACTGGCTAAAGAGATGTACATTCAAAGTATCTAGCTAAATTATTCAGGTACTTTTGGTGGCTGTGATATTGTTATACTGCATTGCTGTAAGCAACCTTATCTTCCCCAGCATTCACATTAGCTCCTTTGTCTTTGTTTTGCAGCAGAGATGTCGTTGCCTCTTTCCCCAGCACCGCCCTCAGTCTGCTGCTCTGATCGTATTGCTCGTTATTCAAAACTGGCACCTCATTTCTCTTTCCTACTTAGTTGAAAATGCCTTAGACTTCATTATAGTATCTTCAGTAACCCCCACTGTTCTTACTTTGCTTTCTCATGGCAGCTTTTTTTATTTGACTGTCCAGTTTGTCTTCTGTGGTAGAGCGCAAGGTTTGCAGAGGCTGGATTACACTGTGCACTTGTCAGTACAGTCTTCAACCACTGTCACATAAGAAGATTAAACTCTTATGCAAATCTCTTAAAAGTAGTTCATGATGAAGGGAGGTAAAGTTTTTTTTCCAATCACAAGTTATCCCAGAAGCATCAGAATAATTTGAGTTTTACGTGTGAGACATTCTGAAGTTGTGGGAGATGTAACTCTCAGAGGCTATGTGAGTTATTTATTTTTCATAATGCCACCACTGAATTTGTGTCCTGTCACATAGATAGGGAATTATTACTCAAAGCATATTGCCTGTAATTTAAACTTTCAATTCAGGTAGTATGGAAGCTTTTGCTCTGTTTGCAAGAGAAATGCTATTTATTTTCGGTCCTTTTCAAAAGCCATCCCAGGAGGTTGGTAAGGTAGAAGCAGTCACCATTCAACAAATGCCAGAGCAAGTGAGGGCTGACTTGGCGGTAATTTAAGCATATTGTCTGTATGGCTTTCCATCTTCTTCTGTCTTCTCTTTTGAATCTCCAAATTTGCACAAAAGTCAAAGAACATAAGCCATCATTTCTTATGTATGCCCACCTAGCAAAATGTTTGTTTTGTACAGTGTGATGATTTTTGGTTTTTTAAACATTACATAAATGGCCCATGTTTTCATCTCTTTGTTTTGTTTAGTTTAGCTTTGAAAGTGTGGTGACTAATACAGGAGTAGAGGGGTTCACTAAGGACTTCAAAAACTTTTTCCCCTTTTCCCATTTCCCCCTTTCCCTTTCTTTTTTGTTTAATATCCCTTGAGTCTTTCTGAAAGCTAATACATAAAGAAGAGTTCTCAAGGTACAATTTGTATGTGAGCGAGAGCTCTTTGGTAATGTTTATTTCTCTCCACCTTGCTGGCAGGTTCCTGTGTTCTCAGTTGCCTAACCAGGTGTTGAAGAGTATCAGCATCATTGACAGCCCAGGCATCCTCTCTGGAGAGAAACAGCGCATAAGCAGGGGTGAGTTGCAGGAGCTGAAAATAACTGAGCACACTTGCTACCAAAGGTGGTCTTTTATATTCTGATTCTGCTTTGCTGCTTTGGAATGCAGTTTTCTTTATCCTCCCTCTTCTCCACTTCTTAATTTAAGAGGAAGTGATGCTTGGCAGCATTCAAGTATCTCCTGCCACTTCTGAAACAGAATGGAAGTAAATGTGAAATATTCAGAAAATGGAAGCATTGTTATGATCAGCCATTGAAAAAGTGAGCGAGTGACAAAATTCAATGCTGTCAGGGATTGCCAAGGAAGCACCAGACTTGATGGGCATGTGGAACAAGGTTGTGTTTCATTCCAGGGTCAATTTCTGAACAACATTGTACCTTATCAATTGTTTTAATGGCCTAATTGGCCTGCCCTTTGATACAGTAGATTTTCACCGAGGCAGATCTGCATCATAAGTTTAAGCCCTTTTTATCTATTAACAGAGTTTTAATTTGACTAGTTCACATTTCATCAAGATGTTTTTCAATGCGTTAGGGGTTTTCCTGAATACATAACCTGGGATAATTCTTTAATCAAAAATGTGATTCTTCTGGATGCTGTTTAGCTTTAGTTAGCATGGTTGTACCATAAATGAGGTTTGGGAGTCAGCATTCCTTGTGTATCTGCACGTTACTGTATGGAGCTATTGTATGGACTTATTGCATGCTGTTTTAATTAGGCAACATTGTGTTTGCCTATGTATGAAATATTTTGTAGTCAGATATGTTTCCTTTATATGATTTCCAAATTACTTATGCAGGTCTGATACTAGCGGTTTTGGGGAGTGCGAACTTGACTTATCCTGTGATGGTGCACTGCACGGCCTGTCTGAATGGCTTCTAGAATGACTTCAGCATACGCTCAATAAGCCTAGTTTAGTGCATTTTGAAGTTTGAGTTGTTTAGATTTCCTTCTTAAATCAAGGAAAACAGATAAAAGCTGATTCTACAGGATATTTTCTGTTGTCCTTAAATATGCCTCTATCAGACAAAATTCTGTTCCAAACTGAAATAAGGTGACAGCTTGTGTGCTTTGCTGTTGGAGCTGCCGTTTCCTTTCACTGAAGGTGGTTACAGACTTTGACATGGACACTCATTTCTTAGCTTGCCAGGAAAGCTCTAAACACACCAGGAGATTCTTTAGCAGAATTTCTTTTCTGACAGTCTCAGATATTTGTATTTCAAAATTTTACAGGGCTTTAATTTTTGCTGATTTACTTTGTTATTTTATAGTTTTCATCAACTTATTTTTTTTAAGCTTGAGTCTTGCTAATGAAACTTGATGCTAGTTTCTAAAGGATATACATAAAATGAGATTTTTCACAATCCAATAATGGAATGTGACATGAAATAACACCTCAGATTATTATTAGTTGCTTTCTATCCTGTACATGATGGGTGCTTATTCACATCTGAACTTTTCAGTTAAGTTTCTAGAGGAGGAATCACAGAATCATTGGAAGGGAAGGGACCTTTCGAGGCCACCTAGCCAAACTTCTCTGCAATGAACAGGGACACCCACAGCTAGATTAGTGTGCTCAGAGCCCCTCCAGTCTGACCTTGAGTGTCTCCAAGGAAGGGGCACCCAGAAAGTTTAGTTGATTTTCTTTCTGGTTGTGTTTTGGCATGCTTGATGAAAGAGTAAGAACCATTCTGAGGTTCAGGACCTCAACCTTCACTCTTTTCACCAACAAACACATATCAACTTTTAATTTCAAAATACGGGGAAAAAAGTGAAGGGACTGCAGAAACACAGGCAGTGCATTGCTTCCCAGCTTGTTATATTTATAGCCCTGGAAAGCTGACAAAGTGGCCAAGGATGAAAGAGCTGATGGCTTTCTGGAGAATCAAAAATGTACAGTGGGGACAATATTCAATGCTATCTTTTTTTTCTGATGCATCTTTCCTGCTCCTGTTGTCAGCAGGAACATGTGCCCAAAGCTTCCTGCCTGTCAGTTCACTGTCTGTGTAAGTGACTCGATGAGAATGTGCAGATGTGTGCCGGCATTGTCCCATCAGACAATGGTTGTCCCTATGCTGCTGCCGCCCCGTGAGTGCGCGAGGAGGTTCTGCAGCATCACTGGGGACAAAAGCTGATTTCAGACACAAATGTTGGTACAGTCTGCAATATTTGGAAGGAACAATGAGTGTAAGGAAAGGAGAAAGATGAAGCAACGGCTGCCAGGGTGTGGGGAGGAACTGCTTTGAGTAAGGGAGGAGAATTTGATTCATGGCTGCTAGAATGGTTGTCCTCAGCAGGATTAAAGCAATTACTCAGGAAATGTGGTAGCTTTTCCTCTTGTAGTGTTCAAGGACCACGCCTCAATGATTTTACTGCAAATGCCATTGAATGCATGGTGACAGAAAAGGAAACACACATTTTTCTGTCTGGGAACCTAACTGGTACCAAAACCTAAGGCAATGGTTTAAAGAAGCATGGGGAAAAAGCTCATCAGAAAATGCAGGACATTGCTTACCTTGCATTTTTTAGAATCAGAATTCTTAGATACTCATAATTTTCTCCGTTCTGTGTTGTTTCTGAAAATGTAGTTGGATATTAAGAAAGGTGATGTATGTAGCAAAGCACTGTGTCAGGCTTTGCCTGCAGTGATGCACCGTAATCCTTGGGATCTGGCTGCCAACAGGAATGCAGGTTTTCATTGGCATAACTGGAAACTCACTCTGGAACAGCAGTGTTAGCAAAAAAAAAAAAAAATTGCATCTTTGTGTGGGACTGAGTAGTATTTGAAATAGTGGGCAAGTTTAGGTGCATGCCTGCCTCATAACAAGAAAAGAGCAGTAGACTTTATTTGGGCAACAGCTGCTCCTGTCCAGGTCCAGAATTTGTGTGTTTGCAGGCTTGTTTCTTTTTTTTTTTTTTGGCACTTGTACAGCACTGGTGGGATTGCTCCAACACTTTGCCTACCCCAGCTTCACGAAGTAAGTGGATATTTTCTCCAAACACAGAGGCTCTTCGTTGCAGCATTCATCCAAGAGTTACCTGTGTGCTGCTGCTGCACTAACACCAGCCCCAGGGGTGGAAGGACTGGATGCTCTGCCTGCCCTGGTTGACAGAAGTTGGGTGCGACCCATCAGGTTCTCCCTGATTGTTTTCTGAGTTGGAGAAACTTCAGGAGATAATGTTGGGGCGATCTGGAAATCATTTACTTTGGTCTCCAAAGAGAAAGTCTATCATTTGTCTTAATCTTTGTTACTGATTGGCACAGCAAATTGACCCCACTTGTACTGCATGATGGCATAGCTGTGGGGTTGGCGACTTTTGTGCCTAGGGTTGGTACTTTGCCCTGGGACAGTGATACACGAGAGTACACATTCACTGCTCTCACCAGTGTTTGCAGAGCTGGTCAGATCGCACAATCTCTCTCCAACTTTTTCATCTCATCCACATGATTCTGTTTTGTTCTGTCTCCCTGCTGAGCCTGTTACGGACACCTGACCCTGGTGCCTCTGCAGGAGACCTCTGCTGGAGGCACTGGCTCCACCCCACCTGAAGCTCAGGATGAGATGAAGTGTTCTGCAGTGCTGCTCATGGGTTGCTGTTCTCCTTCATCCCTTAGTTAGGTATGAGGGTGACTTGCGGCTTTTTAATATTCACTTGCATATTCACTTGCAAGCAGATGTAACTCCTGTGACACCCTCAGTCTGGATATAGTAGTTGACAGTGGTCTTAGGGACAAACTTTTGAAGTAGTAGTAGCAACAGTAGAGCAGCAAAAGGCTGAGAAGCATCTACGCTTCTTTCTGAGAGGAAGAGTTGGGCTGAAATATCAGTTCCTGGTCAGAGTTTGCTGTTCCTTACTCAAACAAGATGAGTCACATGCATACCCAGCCCAGTGCCGCATCGTTTGTGGTGAGAGCAGATGGAGCGTGTCACTTCCAAAGAAAAGAGTTCTTGAATGCTGTTTAATGTGTGGATTAAGCTACCATCTGCATTTACAAAAGCATTCTGACATGTTGTACAAGCAGTCTTTCCTTCAGAACATCAAAAAGTCAGTTTCAAATGATCAAAAAGGTCACTGCTGCTTTGTGTTCTGTAACCTGTCACATCCTCAAAGGCATCAGCACATCACTTGTAAGTTGGATTTCAGAGTTTGCTATAGCAGAAATAACAAGTGCTGCAATGCAAAGAGATAGGAGTTTGGAAATGGTTTTTAAATGCAAAAGTTTTTGATTGGTGACTTAGACTGAAGTGCTGCATTTACACTTGTTAGTACAGGTAGACGGTGCCTCCAGAGTGGCTGCCATTAACAGTGAGAGGAGATCATGTGATAAGAGCCCCACGAAGATGCTCAGCTCACTCTCCATGCTGAAATCAAAACCTCTGGAAAGAGGCAAATGTGGCCTTAATTTTGTAACTCACAGCAGCATGAAAGGTTGTAGCGTGGATGATGGATGGCAAGGCTGAGGAAAATCAGAAGGGCAGCAATATTAACAGAAGGTGGTAATAGTGAAACCTGTCTAACGAAATGTAGGATACAGTTGTTTTGACCTCACTGTCCATTATTTTCCAGTTGTCCCACCTCCTCTTTTTCTCCAGGGAGATGCTATGATCCCTTTATTCTACACTCCCGCTCTACATTCTCTAAAACTCTCTCCTCTGAGCAGGAAAACTGTAATAGTGTTTTCTTTCCTCAGGCTATGATTTCTGCCAAGTCCTCCAGTGGTTTGCTGAGAGGGTCGACCGCATCATCCTCCTTTTTGATGCCCATAAGCTGGATATATCTGATGAGTTTTCAGAGGCTATAAAGGCATTCCGGGGCCAGGATGACAAGATTAGGGTTGTGCTTAATAAGGCCGACCAGGTGGACACACAGCAGCTGATGAGGGTCTACGGTGCACTCATGTGGTCCCTGGGAAAGGTCATCAACACTCCAGAGGTGCTGCGGGTCTACATCGGCTCCTTCTGGGCTCAACCTCTCCGAAACACAGAGAATCGAAGGCTCTTTGAAGCAGAGGCACAGGACCTTTTCCAGGATATCCAGAGTCTCCCTCAGAAGGCTGCTGTGCGAAAGCTCAACGATCTCATTAAGAGAGCAAGACTCGCAAAGGTAAAGATGCTAGCTAAAATAACTGAGGATTTTTTTCAGTACATCCTTTCTCATCCTTTCCAGTTTTTCTCTACCTAGTAGAGAATCAGTAAATTGATTGAATGGTCTGTTTTTCAAGAAGGAAGATGCAGAGGCAAATAGGAGGAAATAAAGATTTGTATTGGGAAGCCTCCCTAAGTCAAGAATTGATTGTTACAATCAGATAATTCCTAGGCATTTCTATGTAACGTATAATAGAAATGGGTAAAGGTGAATACAAAACACAGTGCTTATGGGGCATGTATATCAGATAGCTCAGGAAGGAGAATAAGCTATATATCTGCAGGACAGAAGCAATGTAATTCTTCCAGTGTCATCTTTCTGCCTTCTGCTCTGAACTTTAATTATTTAAATTATTTAATTATTGATTCAAACATCTTTACAGCACTGCGTACTATTTTTGTTCTATTTCTATACCACTCTGTTCTTAAGCCCTTCTTAAACACATGCAGTAACCCCCCAAAAAAACAAACTGTTAACTTGCCATCAAACTTGGGTACTAGACTTTTAAGTCCTGTGACTCATTTTCCCATTCTGATGAGAATTCTTCTTATCTCTAAGAAACATACGTGCCTATTAGCACACACAAGCAAAACTGTTAGTGCGTGTCAACTATAGATGTAATACTTATTAAAAAACAAACAAAACAAGGAAAAAACCAGCAAAGTATTTTAAAAATAAGATCCATAATATTGCTTAAGATTATTTATAAACTGTCTTGAAAATATCCCGGTTTTAATCGATTCTGTCACTGTAGGGAGTATTCATGCTTCCTCTATTAAAAAATGCCATGGTTTTGTGCAAAAGTCGCTTCTTTATGCTGCTTTGTTTTCCTATTCTGTAGAAATTCAAGTATATCTGCAATTAAAATACATGAATTCCTTTTAGATAGCAAGTGGTGTTGAATGCACACAATCTGTATGATCTATTTTTGCATAGGTGTTGTTTTGTTAAGACAAATATGACTTCAGGAATTTAAGACATGCAAAGAAAAACTGGTTACACTATTTCATTTTATAAGCAAATAATTTTTTTTTTTCCAGTTTCCAGTAAGGTTCTAAATGAATGTAGTAAAAGAATGGAACCATACTTTCCCTGCACAAGTTATGTGTTAGGTTTATACAGAATACTGTAAGACATATTCTGTTGTGTTTTTGGTAGGTGTTAATTATGCTCATTGCCATATAGGCATCCTCATGTTTTTCTACTGCTTCTTTTTGGTAGTAGTCTGTCTTCCCCTGGTATTGTCCTGGACCATATTGCTCACTGCCTGACCACACAGATCCTTTTGTTGGCGAAAGATGATGGAGGAGTGGCAAGGGAAGAGATATATGGCTTGGGGAAGGGTGGATGGAGGATCAATGTATGGGATGGATGCTGGTTTATCTTGATCCCAGCAGATCAGAAACTCAAAGAGTTCTGCAAGTATCCATGTGGTTTAGGACTTGTTATCCTAAATTAATGCCTTTACTTATGGAATGACTTTACTTTTCTCTGTGACACTTTGCAAGGCAACCAAGGCATGCTGTTACTGTAGCATACTGACTGATCTGTCATCCTTTTGTGGCTACATAGGGGGAATATATTCTTTATGTTTACTTTTGTGACCTGGGTGAAGAACGCTAATGTTGTAAAGCTTAGGTAAGCAGTAGTATTGATTTCAACTTTGCTTCTTCTTAGGTACATGCTTATATCATCAGCTATCTGAAAAAAGAAATGCCCACTATGTTTGGAAAAGAGAACAAGAAGAAGGAGCTGATCAGCAGGTTACCAGAGATCTATAGCCAACTGCAAAGAGAATATCACATCTCAGCAGGGGACTTCCCTGAAGTCAGGAAAATGCAGGTAAAATGATCATATTAATTTTCCAACAAGATTGCCAAATTTGAAAAGATAGGACACAGTGTCTCAGCATGATAGATTGGAGCCTTCAGGCAAACGGCAAAGGAGTAACAGAAGTGACAATCAGTCACTCGTGTTAGCATGACATGGAAGCAGCACAAAATGAAAATGACTGATAATTTCCTTAACGTGTCCATT
The DNA here is from genome assembly GCA_002909625.1 of Bambusicola thoracicus. Classification (NCBI taxonomy): domain Eukaryota; kingdom Metazoa; phylum Chordata; class Aves; order Galliformes; family Phasianidae; genus Bambusicola; species Bambusicola thoracicus. The sequence goes on from PPHD01000838.1 coordinate 33,732, forward strand.
CGCTGATACAAGACTGTAGAAGTGGCCTTAAGGAATCAGAACTTCTGGCGTTTAGTCAATATATGGTCTCTTGTGGCAGAACATTTCTGAAAATGCTGCAAATAAAATTAGTGTCCTAAATATGGGTATTTATGCTGCTTTTGTATTGCTAACAGATATTGGGATAGGTGAAGATACCTGTAGTCACACATTATTCATGTTCGCCTTCCTCTGTTCTTACTGTCTGGTACTGTTAGCCAGTGAGTAACCAAGGCATTGTATTATGTGAAAAGTGTGCCTTAACAGCTTTCCAGTTTTTTTTTCCTGTCCTTTAGAGATTGTATTATGTGAAGAAGAAAGATAGAAGTTCTTAATTTACAGTTATATTGTTAATTTTTAAATGTCCTCTTTTCTTTTTTTCTTTAACTCTCTATAGACTTTTGGTCACTTCCTTTAGAGGAGGACAGCTGTTGTGTTATCAGTGCTTTTTCATTTATTATCCAAACCTTAGTTCTTAATCTTTTGATCTCAGATCGTTGGCCTCTTATATGATGTTTGAATTAGAAGATAACTAATCTTCCAAGCTGATGAACTTGAGGAGCTAGTCACAGCTGTGATAGAGAATGTTTTTAGATGGGCATTTATATATAACACCCAATTTATGTAGGATATTTAAACTACTGATCATAAATAGTGATGACTATTTTAATGTGTGTATAGGGATGCACAAGTTTCTTTTATGAAAAAAAGATTTAACTTAGGAATCAGTCGCTTGTGTCAGACAGGAATGTCTAGATTTAGCACAAGATTTTCACAGGCAAGATTGCTGAGAAAGGTTTTCATGATGTTAGGTTTTAAAGGGGGTTTTGCAAGGGACACGTTGAGTTTTTCTTTTCTTCCCTTTGCCACTTTTGTTCATGGTAGGAAATGAGAGATATCACTTCTCGGAGTACTGAAACAACTTGCACACCTTTTTATCAAACTAATGGTGCATATCACTAGACATCAGCAGCAGGTGGCAGCAAATGGATACATAAGAGACCACTTCTGTACCGAGGAACAAAATTGTGAGAAAACAGATAGCAGATTTGACCTTTGCTTTTTAAGATGTATTGCACATAGTAAATCTAAACTGCTCAGTTGCAGCAAGTCAGGTGACTGTGCATAAATATTCACCTGATTGTGCATAAATTTCATCTGATTTCAACCTGATTGTTGTTAGTTGGAAACTTTTCAGAAATCCGAAGTTCTTTGTGCACAGGTGAAGTAACTTCTCTGTGCTTCAGGTTTCTTGGTTTATTACAGCTCAGATATGTAGACGGGTAGCTTTAACATCATCTGTTTAAGCAGTTTAATGCCATTCTGGTTTGGTTAGGTTTTTTTAGTACTGGGTTTTTTTCTGTGTGTGTGTGTGTGTGTTTCCACTGTACCTCTCCTTTCCTGGCTAGCCTTTTGCGCATGGAAAAACAAAAACCTATTATTAATTTTTTTCTGTGGTCTGACATAGGACTTGCTTGGGCTTGTGTTGAAGTAGGGCAGCTCACCTAGTTAAAAATCTCACTGAGGTTAGTAGGAGTTTATGTAGAAGATGGAAACTCAGCAGGGACCAAATGACATATGGCAGCACTTTAAAAAACACTGCTGCTCTTAACCCAACTCAGTTTTTCCTTATTGATAAAGGATATTACTTCCTGACTTACCCACAGATAAGAAGTTTAATCTATAAAATCAGAGCAGTCCTGCAAACTCCTGGATTTATTTTTAATCTTAAGCACTTGCAGAAGGGCTAGCAGGACTAAAGCCCTACTTGCATATTCCCTCAGAAGTATGCAGGTAGGGAAGAAAATCATCAAATGGAAAGTTGTTAGGTAACATCGTCAACTGCTCTGTTCTTAAGCATTACCATTTTGAAAACCAGGTTGTAAATGTAATTTCATAGAGGAACTCTTATACTTTTGCAAAATTCTCAGTATATTTGATTAATGTATTACATTTACGATACATGGTGATTGCTTTGCTTCTCCTTCAAGACAAATTCTGGTTTCACTTATGGGAACTATTTCAAAAGGTTACAGGTTATTTTCATTTGGAATCTATTCCCTGTCATTTTCATTGTATCGGAAGCATTTCTAACTGCTGTCACCAAAACCTTTTTTTATGTCTTTGACAGGAGCAGTTGGAGATGTGTGACTTCACTAAATTTCACTCTTTGAAACCAAAGCTAATTGAAGCTGTGGATAACATGTTGGCCAACAAGATTGCCTCTCTGATGAACCTGATCACCCAGGAGGAGAGCAATATGCCCACAGAGATGGTACATGGTGGGGCATTTGATGGCACCATGGCAGGACCTTTTGGCCAGGGATATGGAGAAGGTGCAAAGGAAGGAGCTGATGAAGATGAGTGGGTTGTTGCCAAAGATAAGCCTGCTTATGATGAGATTTTCTATACTCTATCACCAATCAATGGCAAAATATCTGGGATCAATGCAAAGAAAGAGATGGTGACTTCCAAACTGCCCAACAGTGTTTTGGGTAAGATCTGGAAACTTGCAGACTGTGATGGTGATGGAATGTTGGATGAGGAGGAGTTTGCATTAGCAAAACATCTCATCAAGATTAAACTAGATGGATATGAACTGCCTGGCACACTACCTCCCCACCTAGTGCCACCATCCCACAGGAAACCATTGCAGACAGCAGAGTGAAAAATACTAGGGGAAGGGTGAGGATTTTGGATATATTTCAACAAATGTTTTCAAACTACCAACATTTTAAATTAGGTTTTAATATTTAAACCCTCACAACACATTTCACGCATGTTACTGAAATCAGAAGCAGGGAAATGTTTGTGTAGTAGTCCCTGCTGACCGTCACTGAGAAACGCTTATCCACAAGTGCCTTGTATAAATCTATCATAATGTGTGTTGGTAAGGTGATGTTGCTTCCATATCTTGCTGCCTCTACAACCATAAAGCAGTGGAAAAAAAAAAAAATATTGAATAGCTGACCTTCCACAAATGTAAACACTTAAGCAACCCCAAGTTTCCCCAAACTATGTATTTTAGTTATTGCAAGGAAGCTGTAAATGTTACAGTCACCTGTCCATGCAAAGAACATTTTCTACACTAAAAGCATACTTCAGGTGTTAAGTGAATGTTAGCATCTCTACATTTTAAGAAAGGCAGACATGAAAAGGAATTCTAATTTTTGTTTTCATTATTTCTTATTTGAATTAGGAGGTTGTGGCAGGAGTCTTTTAAGAAGTGCTCAGAATATGACCAGACTTGTTTAGGAGCAAACTGGTTTTAAAACTTCAGTACTTCTGAAAGTACAGAGCTATAAAGTACAAAATATATTTCAATCTGTCATCACTGTGTCTTATCTGAATATCTGCTGCTTCAGATATTTACAGCTCTATATACTCAGTATTACTGTTGAAAGAACAGAGTTTCTTTTGAGGTTTCAGTTTAGCTGTACTGCAGACAAATTCCTGAATGTTTCAAAGTGAGAGCGGAATGCTTTCATAAGTTTAAAAAAACATAAACTGGTTTTCATTGAAATAAAGCCTCAGATTCTGTTCAGAAAGAATATGTGTATTGTTCAAAGTCAGCATCTTCAGAGTACCTTGAATTGTCTCAGAAGATATTCATGGGTATTTAATTCCTATTTGCAGGTAATTATACAGGTATCTGTATATATTATTTTATATACTTTTTCATTTTTTAGGGAAGTTTTTGTCTTTATCTTTTGCCAACAAATAGCTGACAGCCACCAAAGAGAGATTGGATTGATTTGGTGGCAGATGTGAGAGATGGAGCCACTAACAGAGATCTTTACATTGATTGAAATAAAGCTGTAGACTGGCCCCTCCAAATATTATTCCTTTATTGGAAAAAATCCACAGAAGGAATAGATGCTTAGTAAACATTCATTTTTCTAACAACACAATCAAAATGTTGAACATACTGATTTTTTTTATCAGTACCTTAAAGAAGTTAAATTTGTGGCCCTGTGAACTTTAGTCTTTTGGGGAGGGCCAGCTCTTTCTTGAAGTCACACTTTGCAGTCAGGTTAGGTCTATGATTGGGAACAAGAACTGACTTGTACTCCACCATCTGTGGTATGAAATGCCCTGCATATCAAAGGTACTGTAACTTCAAGCACTTTTTCTTTGAGTCTCAGTAAGGGTTAGCAATAGTGCCTTCTGAGATAGAACAAGCCAAAAAGTCTTTTAGCATCCTTGCAGCAGTATTGGGGAGGAAAATAGTTTGGGTGTTGTGTCCAAGTTAAGACTTCAGTCAGATTTGTAGGTGATTTAAGAAGAGCCTCTGCTCTTTCTTTAAATCATACATTTATAGATTGTCAGTCAGGTTTCATACTTTGAATCTTTCCAGGCCTCTTATCTTCCTGCATCTTTTCTATTCTGATGCAAAACTACCATGAAATTTGTGACAGCTCTACCATGTGAAAAAAATAAAGCTATTTTAAGTAGCGATAGAAAATCACCACCACCTTGCCAGACATCCAGGCCTGTGTCAAAGATATCCTGGCATAGTTGATCATTCCTGTGGACTTGCTCTATTTCATTTGTCTTAGTTTTGTTCTGTTATCGTTTAATTACACCATCTTCATTTCTGTTAGACCCATGTTAGGAGCCAAAATAGCCTTTGTGTATCTGTTCTCTTCCATAGAGCTGTGAAACTTAACTGTGAACCTACTGTATTTCTGCAGAGTAACCCATTTTCTATGTAATTTAATTTTTATTGAATAAAAGGTATAATATAAACATTGCAAGGGTGTTAAGAGTCAGGCTGCACCAGTAGTAATGTGTTTAGTGTCTGCAGTCAGTGACAGGTTTGTGCAATAATGACCAACCAGACCAGCATTGCAAGAGCAGTTACCAAGAGAAAGAAAGGAAGTTTACATATTATGTCCACTGTAGAGTGTGCTAAGCTGAAGAGATCTAGGAAATTACTGATCTTCCAACTGTGTCTTACCTTGCTCTTCTGCTGTACAGGATTCCAGGGTGGACCTGTGTTTGAATTTGCACCACACATAGCTTCTAGGAGTGATACAACAAATGCAGTGGTGCTGTGTGATCCCATGCCAGTAGAAATATCCTCCTGCAGTGAAGAGAGAGGGGCAGAATAGTTTCTTAGTGATTTATTTATTTTTTCTAGTTTTATTGGTTGTAAAGTAGAGAACACAGCCTTTTCTTCAGATTCCATGAGAATGTGCTAATTTGGACTAGAGGAGACAAATTGAAATGTGTCATTTTGATAGGTTATAATACTTTGCTTAGATATGGTTGAAATGGTTTGCTCTTTTCCTGCAAGACTTGAAGAGGAAGGAGAATGCATGAAGCATATATAGTAGAAGAGGTGGATTTGCTCTGTTGATCTGAAGGAGTAAAAGCATGCAATGCACATAAATATATATGCAGATCTGTGGCGCCATGCACTGGTGTCTTAACAGAGGTCATAGCCAGTTGATGGAAATTCAAGTACATTTCCCTTGGACTTTAAACTGTAATTTATTGCACAGCTAAACCAATCTTGTAAGGTGCTGTTGCTCAGGGGACATAATCTGGATAGTGCTCTGCTGAGTTAGTGAGCCAGTGTGTGGAGTATGAGAAGGAGGGAAGGGAGCAGGATTACCTTCTCATGAAACTGTGCTCTAGGTAGTTATTGGGAATATCAATATTAGATAGGTTGATGTTGTTCTTCCTTGAGGAGAGACTAATAACAAGGTCCTGGATTTATGGGTCATTTTATGTTTAGGATTTTGATTGCATTTTCTCTGAGATCATTCAAAACTGCCAACAATTCATCCTGTGAAATCAGTGCTTATTGGTGTAGCCTGCTGTAAGCCAAAGTAGAGACTGCTGCTTTTAGATCTCCAACTGTTCTGCTACAGTGGTTATTCCCAACCATGATTCTGTTCACACAGAAATCAGTTAGATTTTTTGTTGTAGATTGGAAGAGAAAATGTGGGATAACTGTTCAAAACTACACTACAGGACAGCAAAAGCCTATTAAAACTGTGAAAGGTTGAAAATGATGAACTTGCAAAGATCTTTGGATTGGGATAAAGTCCCAGTTGTTAGTTAGGAGTGGTGTAGAACCTGGTATAAAAGCAGCACTATCTGGTCCCTGACTTGAAACATCATTTATCTACAGTACTTGAAATGTACTCTCTTTCTCCTCACTTCCTTCCATTCATGGTGTGCACTCAGTTTGGTGGCTCTTTGTATTGTTGGAATTCAAGCAAAGAATTTGAAGTATGTTAGGTATGTATAACTTAACATGGAGAAAATGAACATGAACTTTTTCTACTTCACATGCTTACCTTTTCTAATATATTTGTTAGATACTGTGTTTTCCCTTCAAAGGCACTCATTTATTTTTGAGGGAGTTTGATCTGTGCAGAGTGTTTCACTTTGTCCAGCTAGGCAAACAAAGTTCATTGTTATTGCACTTTTATTATACAATAAATTCCTTGCAGATATTGTAATATATTTTAATATGCTTTGTAATCATTTTTAGGAAGTGATGATAAATAATGCTGATTTAATAAACTAATACTGAACTACCTGACATTTTTGTTTGGATTTTTCTTTCTGAAAGGTAACCAGTTTTTTGTGTATCCTTCTACTTAAGGCTTATAGGCACAGTAGCTATTTGGCAAGCAGTATCTCACCTCAGTTTATGTATCCACAATAGGTTGTGATTATTTCTCTTCTGTGTCCTTGAACTTGTCGCTGAAAATACTGTCTACATCAAGGCTTGATTCCAGAATCTAAATTTATATTTAAAGGGAAGAAGAAAAAAAACAACATTCCAGCGCATATCACTAATCAGCTTTTTATAGCAGAATATAATTTTAAAGTTTCTCAGTGTCTAAGCATGGAATTTTCTTAAAGTCCAAGGTTGGAAGATTAATCAACATAAAGGTAACTTCCTATGCAGATTGAAAACTCAAAACTTGAGATAAGGAAGGTGTTTCTTTTGATTTAAGTGGGGTACTCACCTTGAAAAATAACAACAGAATGAATGCTAGTGAAGCAAAAGTTTGTTAATACATTCTTCCGAAAAAAATTCAAGGACATTTTCCATGCTGTGCTACCTACTGCCTATAAATGGCTAATTATATCAATAGAACATCAATGTTGTGCTTAAATAAATTCCACCTTCCTCTCTCCTTCTACCTATGTATGTATAATTGATTTGAAGCATCTCTAATGATGAGATCTCTGCCGCCTATGGTTCAGCTACTGCTCCTATTCATATCAAATCTAAGTTGCTGCAAAGTTAAAGGGTTTTGTGGGTGGCAATATTAGCATTGGCAAGCTGTGCTGTTATGCTTGTGGTGATCATGCCATATATCACATGGAAGAATGTTTCATGTGCAAACAGTATATTGTGTGGTCCTTGAGGTTACAGTGTTGTTCAATTGCAGTGGTTTGCTTTAGCTGTTCCTTTTTGAAAGACAGAAATAGTTTGAAAAAGATGATCTTTAATGGGATTTGGAGATGTTTTCTTTCAGTTTGTTTTTTTGAGGGAATGGGGCCAATATGGTGTTTTTCATAATTCACATACAAGATATTTCAAATTGTGAAATATACAGCACACTTCAAGTTTAGATATTCTCCTCTATTCTCCACATTCAATAGGAAAAGTGGATATCTATGCTAAAAGTGGGCAATGAGAAAAGTGGGCATCTATGCTATCATCAGTTTAATGGTAAGTTTTTCAGAAGATGATAGTTATAATATTTGGCACCCTTTAGGTGTCAAATATTTCTTTCTGCCTACTGTACTATTTAATCTCTCCAAGCTTTTTTTTTTTTTTTTTTTGCTTGTTTTAGCTCCTACTTTTGGTTTATTTGTTAAGTGCTTTGGCATAGATGCTATTCGGAGTTTCTCTCCTCCAAGGCTACAGCAGGGGTGCTCTTATGCTGCAACAAGTAACAACTACAAACGCAGGTAACCTTCTAGAAATCTTGACCTGTGAGCTAAGCTGCTTGACTTGCGCAGTAAATCCTAGGAATAAGAGTTGTATGCTTTGCTTTGCCCTGCTTATACAGGTGGGCAAACATATTTGTTCTGGAAAAAGCTGTTCTTTCGCTCAGGATTCATGGCAATGAGCATCTGGAAATAGATGCCCAAACCCAGCAAACACCTACAACAATAAAAACACAACCAGGAAGAGATGCATGTGTTTGTCAGTTTTATTTAGCTAAGGGAAAAACACCATTTCCCATGGAAATCGTGATATTCTGAGATGTGAGAAAAGGAAGATGAGCCCAAGACTGCATACCACCCCAGATTTCTACCTGGTGATAGAATGTGAACGCTCAGTTACTTTCTGTCTGGCCCCACAAATACTAGAAATTGTTTAATGCCAGGTCTAACTAGTTATCCTGTCTATTCTTTTCCTTGAGGTGGAGCCTGTCTTATTCTTTTCAAGGTATTGCTAGCTAAGCATCTTATGTGCCACTTCAGTCTGGAGCTCTGAAGATTCCACTGTAACAAAAGCAGCTGATTTTGGAGTGCTGGAAATAAATGAACTAGCTACACAAACTGTTATGATACAGAAGCATTGGATGGTACCTTTTTATCACCAGATAATATATTTCAGATGCACTATGAGATTCTGTGATTATTTTTTTTGTTAAATATTTTAACCAAGGAACTGTTGAAAGATGCTCCTGATCCTTACTGATTTCCTCGTACAGATTATTCTTTTTATTTTTTTTCCCCCAAAGTGTGTTCATTTTGTGTCTAGGCAGAAAAAAAAGAAAAAGAAAAGGAAAATAAACAGCAACGTAAGTATAACTGGTAAGTTCTGGACTTTACAATTTCAGCCTACAGTGGACAACAAATGCAATTTTTCTTTATTTTGCACTACCCTGTTTTATCTTTTGTCTGGTAAAATTTGCACAGTTAAAAATGTGAACTGTTTATGTAGCTCTATATCTCTGCTTATGTTCATTTGTTCAGCCTGACTGGGTGAACTTCACTCTGGAACAGGTATTTGTAGGCTGGCAGGGAGCTGCAATTTTAATAGGCTGTCTGGGGCAATGGGGGACCAAAACCTGAGAGTGCACTGTGATGTATGCCATCCCTGTGAGTAGGATGCAGTACTCTGACACGAGGACTGGAGACCACTTATCTGCGCAGAAATCTCACTGTTTTGTTTTATTGATAAACAAGGTTAAATGCTTTATCACTCCAGTGTATAAATAGCCCCCTAAAATAGAGCTGCCAAGGAGAAGAATTTTTGCCCTTCATCTGACAGTCATCTTCCAGAGTAACAGTGAGTAACAATTGGAAAAACCTGAACCAGAAGGATAAAAATGCACTACTCAGATCTGAGATTACCAGCACAGAGATTTCAAAGACCATTTTCAGTATTATGTTCAAACTATGAAGGGCATTCTGTCACTTGAAACTCTTTATCTATGTTTGAATGAGATGAAAAGAGAGTTAAATTCATCTGTCCCATGTGCTCATCCCACAAACCCTTTGAAGTTATTATTTTAACTGTTTGAGATTCAGAAACAGAAGGAAATTTTCAAGATAACACTAACAGCTGCAAGGAGAAAATGCTTTTATTTCATGACTAAACAAGCAAACCTATATTTTCTGTGTTTCAAAAAGATGAGTGAATTTATTCATGCCAGGAAAAATATATCCATCTGATTTTGCTTTAAACTGTCCTCTTTTTCAAATGCAGTGAGGGGTTCCCACTTCCTTTCCATGATGTAATTCAACTGTTCGGCTTGAATTCTGCTCCCCGTTGATGTCATGTAGCCTCTAGCCAGCAATTCAAAACAGAAAAGACGCTTCTAGTTTCGACTAGAGTGTAACGAGGCTGAAGTTTATAATAAGCCTGCATCTTAGGATGCTGGTTTAGAACCTTGCTGTCAGAGGAACTAGAGGTTCATTGGCAGGGTCACTGCCTCCAGGCAGATGGCACTCCAGGGTGGCTGGCAGCAGTGCAGGAAGGCAGGTAAGTGGGGGATGGTGGAGGGTTCTCTGGGGAGTGGAGAGCTAGAGGACTGTGGGAAGGGAACTCAGGAGCAATATTTGGCTGTTTAGGGACAAAGTTCAGCTGGGAGGCCTATAAAAACAGGGAAGCTATTTAGATTGATTGCTGGAAGTCTCCACACCTTTCCTAAGCTGCTTTTGACTATCTCCCTATCTGTTTCTCAGCCTTACTATCCCAAATGAGTAAGTAGTTTCTTGCAGTACATGCTTCCTCTGGCGTTCCTGGTGTTCAAAAAGTAGCTCTTCTGTGTCACAGTAAGGTTTGAGAATAGCCATAATCCAAAATATATTCAGGAAATACTCTGGGGTCACAGTGCATACTACCTTTGTCTACACTGCCTCAGCATGGCCAGATTTCAGCTGTGGGCTGGAGCTTTTCTGGGCTATCTCCAAGCCTCTTGGGTGGCCATATGCCAAAGCCATGCTAGGCAGCTGGCGAGGCTCTGGTGGACAGGAGAAGGGTGGAGACTGTGCTTCTCTTTCTACCTATGCTGCAAATGCCTACTCCTGATGATCCTTCAGAAGTAGATATATATCATGGCTGTCCAACTTTTTTGCTTGCCTGGGCCACAGTTAGTGAAGAGGAATTGTCTTGGGGCAGATATAAAGTATACAGTATAGTTAAAGTAGATAAAAAACAAAATATGTGTTTATTATTAAATAGTTAATTTATAAATAATTATTAAAAAAAAATTAGCAAAACCATAGAGCTAGTGGGATGCAATTCCTAGTGAGTTCTCAAGGTGTTTGTCAGAGATTTTTGATGAAATTTTACTCTTCGTTTCATTCTTGAAAGTAGTTGTTCATAAATGTGTGTACTGCCAAAAGGTGATCACATGAATAATGTGTGATTGTGAAGCAAGGGTCAGATAGGGCTTAGAGAAGTCTGGTAAAGAGACATGATCAATTCTCTTTGAGTATTTTATCTGACTGCAACTCTGTACATTCCATTTGAAAATTCACAAGTAATGCATTTATGCTGACTGAAAAAGGAGTCACAAATACACCAAAAAATTGATGATATTTTCAATTATCTTGAAATCTATTTTCAAATTCCTTTATCAAAATGGAAAGCACAGCTGCATATTTTTCCTGTTCACAGGACTGGCATTTTTAGCCAACGTTATTGGCCATAACTTGAGTTAGCACTGCACTGCACCCTCCCTGTGACCTGGTTTCAGTTAAAATAGTCTCAGTAGGACACTGATGTGTGGTTGTTGTTGAATGCTGAGTGCAGGTCCAGGGCCGGGCTGGGCCACTTGGTGGGGCAGAGCCGCCGCCATGACGGCACCAGGCAGGGGGCAGCCACAGGACAGGCTGTGCCAGGCCACATGTGGGCTGTGTGTTGGGCATGCCTGGATTGCATGAAACTTGGGTAAAAAGACAAATCAACAGTGTGGTAGCAGGGATAAGAAACTGCGGACCCATCCCATGCCTTGGTGAAGGGAGGGCAGCCTGCAGAATTCTGGCTCCTGCTTGCACTTAGTGGCATGCTGTCATCACCCGACTGGCCTGAGGCCCAGCTTCCGGCTTCACAGTCTAGGCCTAGATGTTTGATGTGTGGAGATTTTTACACAGGGAAGCAACATTGCTTGAGGTGCTGTGCTGGGCAGAGAGCTGAGCTGTCTTGAAGGTGTTTGCATTTATTTTCTTTGAGATTTGAGGAACCTTCTCCTTAGTGAAGTGTGGGTTTTTTACACATACCCTCAGGGACACATACGCAAAACATACCTGATGGTATGGAGGGTGGCAGGCTGTGCCAAACCTTTCAACTCAGCACAAGCTCAGTCCTCTGTGGCACAAGTACAACCATTTGACTTTTAACAGTCCAAACTGACTTTGCAGCTCAGTGCCTGAGTTTTCACATCCCACTTTGTTTTGAACAGTGTTGCCAAGAGTGGGAGAGCACTGGGGTGAGAGTGGGGACAGAGTAGACATGGAGCTGCAAGCCAGGATGCTTGGGTATGAGATCTGCTCGATCTCCACAGTCTGCTTCTGGCTTAAGCAGAACAAGATCATGGCAGGTAAGAAAGAGTGCTGAAAAAAACAAACACATCTTATGGGGCTGCTGCTTTGCAGAAGCAAATCCCATATCAGGGCATTTCCTTTTGAGAAAGAAGAAAATGCTTCTGCATACATGGAAAACTTCTCCAGATTGAAAGCAGGGCAAGGTAGAGGCTGTTGCTCTTTTCTAAGGTCATTCTTAAGGCTCCACTCCTCTGCAAAGGCAGGAAGAGAGGATCTTAAATAGCCTGTAGGGATGATTTTTATTTTTTTCTTTTTGAAGGAACAATGCCATTTGTGTAATTAAGAAAATGTTGTATGCTCCAAGAATGAATGCTTCCACACTGCCACCACAAATACAGACTGTTCTGGGTTGCCCTTGGCCTCTCCCTGTTCAGCTGTCCCTCCAGGAAACTGCACAAAATATTGTTGTTACTTTTCTCTTACCTTGATAAGGTGTGAATAACTGAGGAAAAGTTATCACTGTATGAATGCCCGCCACTTTGACGTGTACATATGTATACAGTAAATTGAGATAGGTATTCAAGAGTTAGTGAAGTACCAAATCTCTGATTATCTTCTCTTGTCATAAAAAGCAAAGCCACTGTTTCACACATTTATTCATTAGATAAAAATTAACTTGCAACAGGGAGAAATACCTACATCCAGGCATTCATCTACAGGTTCTCTGCATTCTTTATTATAAGAGAGAAATCAAACACTTTCTCAAGCATAGACAACCAGCCAAACTGTACCAGTCTTAAGTCAGTAGACTATGATTCTACTTAGTAGAACACAGGTATAACTAAAAGCAAGATAGAAAAGAGAAGCAGAATTATAGCATGGCAATGAGCTTACAGAAGAGATAGAAACAGCTGCTGAATTTCTATCTTTATCCTGTGGCTCTGTTCCCATTTAATGATTATTAAGAATGACATTTTATGAATTGGCTGCTAAAGACCAGGAATTTGGAGTGAATATTTCAAGTAATACCTGCAACATATGCGTTCAATTTTAATTTTTATCTGACTTAAGTGAAACTATATATGACATTTCTCTTGGTTAAGTATGAAGATAAAGATTTTGTTGATGGAGTTTTATCTGTACTGAACTGGGAATAGATTGTTTATTTCTTCTTCCATGTTTCCTCACCTCATTTTGGATGCTAACAAAACTATACTTATCAGAAGGCAAAAGGCTGATATTATCTTACCTATACCAGATATTAAAATTTTATATATTATATTCTCTTACCTATATATTATTATATTATATGTAATATAATTATATTCTCTTACCTATACCTGATATTCTCTTACCTTATTCACTGGGGGGAATGTTTTCACTTACAGCTTCTGATTTCAGATGCCTGTCCATTTTCTAGTGTTAATTCCCAACAACAACCCTCCAGTTCCCAGCAATGATGCCAGGTCAATGTATTCTGGGGTTATGCAATCTTGTCAGTGACATCAACGACTCTACTGTATAAGTTACCGGAATCATTTTCCCTGTTGTCCTTAGTGGTAAAGTCCATCAGTAGTAAACTTTACAGGTATGCCTTTGCACTGACAGCTTGATCCCATTTTGTCCTTCCAGCAACTGTGCACATAAACTTCCTCAAAGTGGTGACTGATAAATTTCTAACTCTTCCCAATTTTACATTCTCACTTGTTTTATCTGTTAAACTACTTCGGAATTATGCTGATCTTTGTACCCTCTTCTGTGCTCTTATTTTTAGACTCCGTCGTTAGGTTTGATTTCCAAGGAAAAAATCTCTGTAGAAAAGTAGTTTCTGATGAGTCAGAGTCAGAGTGAAAGACTAGCTGCTCTTTACCAAAGGGTCAGCCTGGTGGATGGCTGTTTTCACTCTGTCATAGCAGTTTTGGCTTAGTACGTATCTGATTCTTGTGCTCAAAAATAATTTAAGGCCTGTGACATCTCATTGGTTCTCACAGGTTATTTCCTTTAGATGAGGTGAAAGGTTCATAGGCATATCATAAATACTTGGTCTCTGTTCCTGAATTCAAAGGTTGTTTTGCATGAAAACCATAAGCCGAACGTAGGAGTACAAGTGAATCTAGAACTGAAAGTCATTCTCCAGAATGACCAACTGCTGAACACGAGAAAGGAGCTCCTCCTGACCTCAGTAAGTCCAGATTTTTTGTGTTATTTGATCTATTTTTACTGTAATGTATCATTATAGCAGATATGGCTTTTAGCACTGCTTCTATATCCAGCAAGTACAGATATTCTGTCATAGCTCTGTTTTCATATAAATGCACATACTGGGAGCATTTGTAACAGAATTTCATAAAACGGGTGAGGTGTTTTATAAGGCAGTAGTTCAACAGCAGTCATTTTCTAGGGTGACTGCAATGCTTGGCTAAAAACTCTTTTATGAAGAGGAGGTTGCAGACATTCTGAGAACATTTGGCAAATTCAGAAATGACTTGGTTATATAGGTTTATTATACAGGAGTGGGTTAACATCACCTCTCTGGAAGGCAAAGGCAATTCTTTGAATATCTGCTGTTCGGATGGAGAGAGTGGGCTATGCTGAACAAACTCAGAGACTCGGAAAGTATTGCAAGTGTCTTTTTAATAGTTCTACTTCAAAATTTGCAAAATTCTTCCTTTTATAAGGCTTTCCTCTGTGACCATGATTCTTCCATATGTTGCTGCTGAACTGTTGATCTCCAGTGTTGTCCCTGTAAATCAATGAGTGTTAAGAAACACCTGGGAAAAGGAAAAAAAGAAAAAAAGATATGGTAACAAGTCACTGCTTCAGCAATTCCCACACTTTTCTGTCTTGTAAAATGGCAGTTTTTTACATTATGAGAGAACAGAAAAACATCAGGCAAGCAGCTTCTCATATGTTGTGATGCTGTTTCTATATCCATTTTACAAACTACTCAGTGTAGGGTAGATCATGCTTTTTCAGTGTTTTAGATTTTATGAGTTAAAAGGGCACAGAGTCCAGAGTTGCTCAGAACTGGGCCTTTGTAAAGAATATACAAATTATCTGGGAAGAATCACCCTCTGCAGGTTTTCACAGGTTTTAATTTTTCATTTGCTTTTCTCTTTGCAGTGGGGTGACAGCAGCAGACACATCTCTCTTCCACAATTACAGCAGATTTCTTGATTTTGCAGATAGGTTGATATCCAGGTAATACTAACAGTTACAGCATTGGTTCAAGAATATGACATTAGGTCACAATATATGCCCGTAGCTATGAATTTTTAGACAGTTTTTTTTTTAGATGATACTCTTGTCTTCAAAACAGCAAGGCCACTCATGAGATATTCACACTGTAAGCAAAGTAACACCAAAAGATTTGTTGGGTTGAACTGAAATCTGGTTTATTTCATCAGAGATTCATAAAGGGAGACTCTCCTACTTTCTGATGCTCCTGAGTAATCTGCTTGGGTGTGTGATGACTTACAAGCCTAACTTTTCAATGGTATGCATGGAGTAGACAAAGTGCTAGCCTCAGAAAAAGCAATAGCAGTCACTGACCCCTGGTCCAGGGCATTGTTCAAGTGATAATTTGAACTGTGTCACCATCCCACAAAGATATACAAAAATTGAACTTGTAAGAGGAAAGAACCAAGTTATTTCTTTTCTAAAAAGATCATTCAATTTCTGCATAATATACCATGATCTGAAACCCAACAACAACATCCCAAACAGTTCTTGGATAACATAACACACTTTCAAGCAGTGCTTTTGGTGATTTGCACATCCCTCTCTTTCTGACAGAGTCTAAAATCAATTCTCAGTCATGTGATTTCAGCACATTCCAAGAAGTTATTATTGATGACAGTGATATCATGGTTCATCTGGGATCAAGTGGCTGGGGAGAAACTGAAAGAAAGTAAAGATACATTAATATGTCTCATATTCATTCTGACAGTAGAGATGCAATTTAAAAGGGAGAGCACTTTAGTAAAAATAAATTTGAGTGAACATAAAGTGCAAAGTACAAGCTGAAGGAAATTAGAGTATTGTACTGGGTGTGGTATTGAATTTTGTACCTATAGGAGCTGGATTTCCAATATATACTGGGTACAACATTGTTTGTAGCTGGCCAAGTACGTCTCTTCAGTACTGACCTCCTCACTGGAATTTCTTACTTCCTAGGTCACCATGAATAGTGAATTTGAAAAAGATCACATCAAAAGGCTGCAGGAGCAGCGTATGTTCATGCAAAAGAAAACCTTCACCAACTGGATGAATAATATCTTCTTCAGGAATAATGTAGGTACTTACATAGGTAATTACCTTTCAGTATTGGACATATTTTTTTCATTTTAATATTTATCTCAGGATTTTGTGTAAAGCCAGCCTCAGAGTACAATCAACTTTTAAATTAATTTTACTTAATTTGAGTGAGGAGCTGCAAAACACATTCTCATTTTCCTACCTGCAAGAAAGTTAAGCTTTTATGATGTAGGAAATTATTTCTACATAGCTACAAATCAATATATACTTTGTCATTTTAAAAACACATTCAAGTTAAAAGATTAAAATGTAAGTCTCCACTTCCTGCATAGTACTTTACTGTGGATCATGGAAGCATGAGAAGAAAATCCTGTGAGAACTTTCCAAACCATATACGGTAAGAAATGGTGCAGAGACCAAGAGCTTATCAAGGTCTTCTCGGCAACATAGTCAAGCTTGCCAACATGGACTTTAACTTGATACTATATTACGACAGGACACTGCAGTATTCTCAATTGTACTATTGACTACTTCAAGTTTAGCATTAAGGGAATGCTTAATGCTTAAGGGAAATTGCAGTGAATTTGTTAAGCAATCTTTGATTTGTTTCTGTGGAGACAGATGTAACAAAGCTATTACTGTTGCTCAGTGGGGCATAAAGCATATGTAGGGAGATGGTCTCTTTACAATTAAATTAAAATGGAACTATTCTTCAGGAATAAAACTGCCACAGAACATAATAGCTTTAACTTTTTTGTTGTAATATACTATAGGTGGAGTTTTAGGATAACTTACATTTAAAAAGTAGTAAAGATGGCAATAAAACAGAATTTTTCATGGAAATAATCAGCCAGAGAAAGCTGCCAGTCCTTGTTCTACGCAAACAAAAGAACTAAAGTGTCTCTACGTAACTTGTCTTTGAATTTTCAGTGATTTACAAAATTAAAAAAAAAAAAACAACTGTCAAGAGTGGAAAAAAATGCCTTTATTTTTTATTTCACTTACATTTAACCATGCTCCGAACTGAAAAGCAAGCAAAAAATCACACAACTAAGCAATTAAACATCAGGAATATTGTATTTCTTTTTTTTTTTGTTTTTTGAGGTGAAAAGATTATTTACCATGATTTCAGAATCACAGCAAGTTATCGTTGGGTGTGTGATATGGTTTCATTGTCACTTGATGGCTAGTGGCTTAAGGCCAAAAGGAAACGCCTAAGGCAAGCTCTTGTTAGATCAGAGTACACACTATGTCATGGTGTGTCACCTAAGCACTGGGTGACATTACTATTGGCAGCAGTGAGATACATTTTTGTAGATCCTAATGTTTTACATAGTAATTGCACTTAAGTGCGAGACCATCTGTAAATATGGAGATTTGAGCTGGCAGTGAAGGTCTAGGCAGGAAGTAATAGACTTAAGATTTTGGAATGTAAAATGAGTCATGGAAACTGTTCTATCTCTTCTCATTGTCTTTATTTTGCTTCACTTAACTTTGGGATATCAGTTTAAACTTTAAATGGAATGCATTGCTCAGGGTAAAAAGCTGAAAAGAGAATTTTCAGTTGAAATAAAAAATGTCAGCACTTCCAAAGTATTTGTTTTTGTGATTTTGTTATTTCTCAAAATCTGTTCTTTTTTTTTCCGTATTTCCTAAGTTGCGTTTTGTTAGGGTGTTTTTTAGTTCTGCCTACTTTCTGTAATAATGTCAGTCCCTCTATGAACTTATTTTCTGTGACTTTTGTTGCTTATACTTCGCATTTATGTACTGACACACAGCAGACTCAGCGGAACAGCAACAAGGTGTTGTTTGTTTAGTAGTAGAAGTCAGAGGACTTGCGGGCAAAATGTTCAGCCAGATTTGATGTTGTGTGACTGGTCTTTGCAGGTAGGGGCTGAAATAGAAAATATTTACACAGACCTGAAGGATGGCATCTATCTTATGCAACTCCTGGAGCTGCTCTCTGGAGAATCTTTGCCCAGACCGAACCGGGGAAAGATGAGAGTGCATTTTCTAGAGAACAACAGCAAAGCCATTACATTTCTGAAATCCAAGGTAAGCCGATAGTAATATTGATATTATAGATAAAAATAGATTGTATATATTACTAACTGATTAGTCTAATGTTCATAATCATTTCCACCTCTAATATGTAGCAGAATGTTCTTTGAATACAGGTCAGATTTTATTTAAAAAAAAAAAAA